>PVJI01002516.1:0-143787 GCA_004026765.1 Micronycteris hirsuta | reverse complement strand
CATGGACAAAACCAAGGGGGAGGGGGGAAGCAAGGGAGGGAGGTGGGTTTGACTGGGGTGGGGTAGGGGGAGGGTAAATGCGGACAACTGTAATTGAACAACAATAAAATAATTAAAAAAAAAAAGTCAAGGTCAACAAAAGGCAAAGGAAGAATGAGGAAGTATTCTAGACTAAAGGAGGCTAATGGACATTACAGCAAAATTCAATGAGCTACCTTTGTTGGGATCCCGGATCAGAATTTTTTTACTATGGACATTAGAGTGATCATTTTCAACATTTGAGTAGGATATGCAGAGTACTGAATCAAACTGTATTCATGCTAGTTAATTTCCTTATTTTTATAATGTTTCTGTGATAATGTAAGAAATTGTCCTTGTTTTTAGGAAACTAATGCAAACTAATATATTTAGAGCTTAAGGAGCATCATATCCACATTTTACTCTGAAAATGGCTCATAAAGATAATAAAAAATGTATAGAGAAAAAATAATTAAGCAAACATGAAAATGCTAACATTTGGGGAATTGTGAAGAAAAGTATATAGGAATTTATTGCACTATTTTCACATTTTTCTATAAGTCTGAAATTATTAAGCAAATGATGTAATACCATTTTAACTTTCAGAAAGTATTTTTATCTGTGGGACCAAATACCACTTAAACATATAAATCTATTGGCTGACTTTTAAAAATTTCACATATGCCTTTAGGAAGGAACTTTGACAATGAAATTCTTCTGTAGGAATTCAAGTGAGAGTTGAGGTTGACCTGAACTAACACAGCACCCATAGATTGGAGAGTCTTTGTATAAATACAGAAGATACTTGAACGGAAAACATTCCTGCATTTGGTGGCTTATTAAATGTGGCCCCAAAGTGAGAGGAAAAAGGAGTCTGGGATTTAAGCCTCAGGAACCTAAAGAATCCCAACACTTGAACAGGAGACTAAAGACAGAGGTTACATTTTGCCTTTGCTACCATGTTGCTGTGAAGCCTTTGGCAAGTCATTTACCCTTTCTGGATCCCAGGGTAAAAGAGGCTATTGGCTAGAGCGATGCCTTCCCTATGAACCAAGGTCAAGAAGGGCAGCCGCCAATGGACAGAGCGGTGAGAGGAAGCTCAGCGTTGGTGTATAGTGTTGAAGGTGACAACATGGAGTGAAAATTCAAAGAGCATTAGCTTGCAACTTATGAAATTACTCTTTTTGTAAGTCAAAAGGAGTCAAATATTATCAATTCCAAATCGCTTAACCTGGAAGTCTAGAAGACTGGACGTCGAAGAAGCCAGGAATGGATTTACAGATTGGAAACCCACTAGATGAAGCAAAAGCTAACACCCCCAAACGGACCAGCTTTCTGAAGATGGAAGAATGTGGAGTGAGAAGAGAATAGAGCCTGGGAGAGACCTCTATCGGTCACAGAGATTACATGAATTCATTAATCATACAAATGAATATTTTTTGGAACCCAGCTATGGACCAGGCATTCTGCCAATGGTACGAATCCAGGAATGAATAAAGGAGGTACATTCCCTTGAGCTCTTGGAGATCTTGGTGTCGAAGAGAAAGAGAGGCCAGGATGAAATTGTAACTACAGCTACTGTTAACACCACTGCTGACTGAACACTTGCTGTGTGCTGTGCACTCAGATGAAAGCCAGACGTGGTGGGCCTTCTTTGGGAGCCCTTGGTTTTCACCCCACCCCACCCTGAGGCCATACTTACTTAGCACTTCAACAGATGCACAATATATTCATGAGAAACTGATATCTAACTGAAGATTTATTTCCTAAGGAGATGAGGGGGGAAGCTTCACATTGCTCACCATACCAGAGAAACTTGAACAAATTACCTGATCTCCCCACACCCCAGGTTCCTTTCTCCTGCCTACTGCCTCATCTCTCTTCATCCTCCACCTGACCATGACCACGGCCTCCTCAAAACCACTCTCACACCCCATGAAATCTCACTCCAGCCTTCATCTTGTGTACCCCACTCATCCCAGCAGAGACCAAAATGAAACTCTGCTGTTCCAGAAGCATGTGCCCGGGGGAGTCCTTTCCCTGTCCTTTCTATATGCCAAGTTGCTCATCAAAGAGTTTTGTTGCTTATGGATGAATTCCCCAAGAATTCATCAAACTAAGAAGTCCTCATGGGGGAAGCAGAAGGAAAAGCAGGGAAAAGATTCTGTGCTGAGAATACAAGATTTTCAAAAGATATGGAGAAGACAGAAGGAACAGTGAGAAAGATTTGTCTTCCTATCTACCTGTTATCTTGAATTCTCACATCATCCCTGAGCAAGATACCACTCTCTGCATTTTATAGAGCAATAAACTGATATCTCAAAAGAATAACTAACCAGTTTAAGGCCATAAACAAGGATACGGCAAGGCTGGGATTCTAACCCAAGTATACCTGACTCTTTCTACTTCACAACATCGAGAAGGGGCAGGGGATGTAGGAGAAACTGGACAGATCTGCTGAAATCTGCTCCAAGATGCTTTGTGCGTGCCTCCTGTGAACCTCACGACATACCAGATTTTTGCAGCTGTGAGGAAGAGGAGAGATTCAGGTAGCCTTCCTCTTCATAGCTGGGCTTCTCATCTTTGGGTAGGAAATAAGAAACCATTTGAATTGTTTGCAGAGCAAGAGTAAATGGGCCCCTGATCAAGGTATCTCCTGAAAGGAACTATATGAATTTAGTGTCCTCAGCTACTAAAACTCTCGTCAATTATTAGGTGTGCCTTACATAAGAGACACTGTCAGGTAGGTTACAGCAGAGAAGAAGGTTCGGAGGCCAAACAGAGGCCTCTGGCTCAAACCTGGCCACCAGTTGTCTGTACCTGACAAATGATGGATTTGCTCCGTGTACCCATTTCCCATGAGTAAAACAGACGTACTAATACCTTCTTGTGCTGCTTCGGAAGGTATGTGTATTGAAATCATACACATAAAATGAATGAAGCTTATGAATTTAAAAACTTGATCACCTTTTAAAATAATGAATGAAGGCTTTATTTGTTTAGAAAATGTTGAAGTATTCCTAGCACGCCCAGGGCAGGCAGTATTTGGAACACAGAGGGGTTCAACTTCTTTCTAGAGTGAGGTTCTTGACTCGCTTATGACCTGTGATGTCCCTTCCTCACCCTCCCAAACAGCAAGGTCTGGAGTTTGCCGAAGAGCTGCCTTCATTCCAGACATGGCACAAGGACCTGAGCTGGCATTTGCCACTACCTCCGAGTACTATAGACACAGCGATGTGCTTTAGGCCAGAAGAAAAAACGTCTCTAGTAAACAGCAATTCCGATAATGTTAGCAGGAAAAAAAGGCACTGGAGACCTCCAGGGGACACGCACCAGGCCCTCTTCCCGCTCCTTGCTCCATCTACAGCACGTCACCCGTTGAGGAAGGCAGGCCAGTTTTCTATGCCAGCAAAGCCAGTAACTGGCAGCGTTAATGCCTTCCAGAACTTTACCCTGTGAGTGACGGGCGAATGACATTGGTTTGACTCAGATCATCCCCAGCCTGTCTCTCACCTTTTAGAAAAGGCAGCCTCCCTTAGTGGGTCACAAGAGCTTGCTCCGAGTAGTATCAATCGTAGAGAGATGGATGGGTGTCCCCGTGCCAGTCACCAGCAGGTGCCTTGTTTACCCAGCCACAGCACGTGAACCCCGCTGAAAGCTGTCGGGGAAGCCTACTCAGAACTGTGACTTCTCTGTATTAAGGACCCCTTCCATCTAGCCTCCCCTGCCCGCACCCTGGTAAGAGCTCCACTTCCTTCCCAAATGTCTGCACTATGCTTTGTGCCTAAGATGACATGAGCTGCCATGGATACAACAACTATCTTACATTGAGTTCTTACTACTATGTATCAGATTCTGTGTTTCATTGGATTATTGAAATTTTATACAAAATAAATGCTATCATTGCTCCTACTTTGAAGATGGGAAAGTGAGGATCAGCGAGGAATCAAAATCAAGTAAGTGACAGAGATGGATTTTGAACCATTTGATCCTGGAATCTAAGCCACTTAGCCACTAAGTTTGATGTAATTATGTGTTGATTTCTTATTACTGAATGTACATATCACAAAATATAGTATTTTTGTTAAATTGGATACATACTATATATGGCTATATAAGTTATCTGTGATTCATGGAAATTCAGGAATTTTATTTCTGTTTTGTGTTTTTCTTATCGAATTTTTTTCTGTGAATAAGTGTTACTTGAATTAAGTTGGCTTTTTAATTATGAAATGTTTCAAACATTTATATAAGTACAAGAAATAATACAACAAAACTACATGCCCATATGTAACAAATACCCATTCAGATTTAACAAATATTATTTTATCATATTGACTTCAAAATTGTTTAAGAAATAAAACATTCCAGATAGAAATGAGAAACTCCCCCATCCCACCACTACATCTATTTCCTCTCTCTGTGCCCCCAAACTCACCCATAAGCCAGAGTGTTGCCTTCTCATCTGTGTTTTCATGCCTTCACTACATATGTATGTATTTCCATCAGGAAAAAATGTACTACATATGTATGTTTCTATAAATAACATACAGTAATCCTGCTGGCTTTCCATGCGTATATCCTTTCACAGGTACCTTCAGTTGGCATTCCACCGCACTGGTTAAGTTATTCACTGTAACTGGGTCCACATTTTGTCAACTTTGTATGGCTCAAGATGACAGATGTCTCCTAGTTTTACCAAAGATGAGATTTGTGTTCCCTTATTGTCCCCTGTGTGTTTGGGGCTGTTTTCAAAAGGAGGAGTGGAGTATAAAACCAGATCTTTCTGCTTCTTTTCCTGCATTGACTGTAATAAGCCTATGGTTTTTGTTCTTTAGTCTGCTAATTGTATAAATTACGGGAATGTTGATCTCCCAATGTTGAGCCATCCTTGAGTTCCCGGGGTCCACTGCACTTGGTCATGTTGTAGTTTTATTGTTCTTATTGTTGCCACTGCTGTTGTCTTGCTGGATTGGTCTGTTAATGTTTTATTTAAGTTTTTCATCTATGTTCATAGACAAGATTGCCCTATAACTCTTCTATTCAACTGTCTTTCCATTTTGCTATCAAGGTTAATTTGCATCATTTAATAAGTTGGAGAACTTTCTAACTTTCTGTATTCTCTGAAATAACTATTCATTAAAAGTTTGGCAAAATATGCGCATAAAACCATCTCTTCCTAATGTTTTGTGGGAAGATTTTTTTATATAAGTTTTCAAATTAATTGACATAACATTGTTCTTATTATTTTCTTGTTCATAATCCTCTTTCAGCTATAGCTCTCTGTTCCTTTCATTTTTAATATTGTTACATTTACCTTCTTGCCCACACTTGCCAGAGGACTATCCATACTATTCATCTATAAAAACAGAGAAACAAAATTTTCTCTTACTCTAGTGTGTTTTTTCATAAATACCTACGTACACACGTACATACCTACCTGTACATATACATTGTCTTCTCAAATAAAATGGGAAAACAGGTTACTTCTGCTTCTAGAAGGATACGCTTCTCACCAACATTTAGGGAGTAAACCGGAGCCCCACAGAAAGGTGCCTTTCTCAGTGGCAGCATGTCCCACTAATGACACTAATGTCCCCCTCTCTGCAGCCAACGAAGCTCATGATTTGGAATCAGAGCACCTGTGTTTCCCCTTCAGGCGTTTCCCTTCCTTCCCGGCTGACCTTGAGTAAAGGAAAGTAAGGATACCTGTCCAGAAGGCTCTGGAAAGGAATACCTGGAAGAGTCAGGATGGATGAGTGAGCGAATGCAAAACTGGAGCTGGAGCGGCCTGGGCTTGAAACCCAGCTTAATCACTTGCCAGCTGTGTGGCCCTGGGCATCTTACTAGTATGTTAAAATAAAAATACAACCTTGAGGTGCTGCAGGAATTAACTTGTATGTCTGTTTGTCATGGTGCTTAACACACAGAGAGCACACATTCAAGAATCACCCTCATTACCATCACAATTATTATCAGCCTTATTTGGGGGAAGGCCTTAGCCGAAGAACACTCAGAAGGCAGGCTCAGAGTCTTTTTTCTTCAGGCCTCTCTTGGCTGAAGCCAGGTGTGATGAGGACAACAGAGTCCTGGAAGCTCTGGTCCCAGAAGACTTCCTGATCCTGGAAGTTGAGCTCCGATCCCAGAAGCTCCACATTCTCCCTGACTCCCAGCTGCTCCCAGCAAGCAGTAAGCCTCACATTTCTAAAGTGTAGAAAGTGTGGGTTTAAAAACACAGAATCCCATAACTAATGATTCCCTAGACAATCTATCAAAACTCTCAAGAATGGAATGAAACCCAAAGCAAGTAAAATTATACCCTGTGTCTACTGGTATAACACGTCGTTTTTTAAATCAGGCTCCCTAAAGTCCTAGGGATGCCAGAAGCCAAGCTACCCTTTTCCTCTACCACACACTAATGGTAGACAGAACATCACACCCTCTCATCTAAATTCACCCAGACTTTTAGATAACTGGCATTAATATAAAACTTCATTTTATATTAATGAAGATAAAGCACACCCAGGGCTATGAAGCATCAATGTCATTCAGAGCCTAGACTCTCAGTCTGCCCTTTGACCTCATGTCTAAGATGTTTATTATAGAGAAAAATATCATGAGCCCCTTTGGGCCTCAGTTTCCACATCTGTAAAGTCAGAATGATGATAACTAATTGACCGCACTGTGTGAGGCAGGAACAAAGAAATCAACACGAAATTGTTGCATGAACGGTGGAGACATGTATACATGTTAAAAGTTATTTCACACTCACATACACTATTAGCCCCACTTATGTTCATGAAAACTGGAGCTCGGAAAGGTTAATTACTTTCTTAAGGTCAAAGAGTTAATATGCAGGCTCTGGTAGATGCCACATGGTGCTGCCCAGAGGCCCTTCGAGTGAATTACTCACTGGTATATGCAGGCAGTACCTTCAAGGGACAGACTCCGCTGTCAGGCCCACCTTTGTCTGTCACAGCTGCACAGGGCCACCTCACTCAAGGCCATAGTCTTCCTGGGGAAGCCCATACCACATCCCACAATGGAGTGAAGCAAAGTTATACAGATTCAGCCGTTTCCACTTTCCCCAGAACAGCTCCAATGGGCAATGCTCTCTTTAGGGTTACCCCAGCCTATGTTGGACCTGCATCCCTGGCTGGCTTTTTCTCCTACCCAATCCTGCTGTCTCAAGATCACAGGCATTGATTCCACACGAACATCTTGTATCCCAACCTGCCTCTCAGCATCTCTTGGGGAACCCAACCTGAGACACAGAGGAGCTCAGATCTGAACCTGGATCTGTCTGAATGGGCAGCGTAATTGAATCTGCCAGGAAGGAGCAGGAGCAGATGCTTCTGATAAGCCCCTCTATTCCAATGCTCAGCACCTGATTGGCTCTGCCAGCCCTATGCTAAGGAGACCTGCACAGATCAGGAGCTGGGGAACACTGAGAGACAAAATGTCAGACTCGTCCCATCCTTTCTGAGCAGCAGGAGGGCACTGCGGCTTGGTTCAGAGAAGACCTTCTTGGCATCATTTCCCAGAAGGCCCAGCTGGATGCGGCTGCAAAAGGACTTTGAAGGTAGCAGCTCGTGCCCTGGCCCAGGCCAGGCCCCTCCCCAGCACCTCCACATCGAAGAAACTCAGCCAGCCGCCAGCACCAGCAGGTGGCTCTGAAAATGCCCCGTGTAATTAGAAATCTCATTTCCATTCCTGGTCTCTGGTTTACATGGCAAAGAGAGCAGTTTTTCTGGAATAAATTACCCACTCCCTGCAGATGTCTTCAAAGGCTTATAATCCAAAACCGGCTCTCGGAGACCCAGCCTCCCCAGGACCGCCCATGCACACAGGAAGTCACTCCTTTGCGGGCACAGATGGGCTTTTGAAAATGTACAAATGGTGCTGATGTGGCAGAAAATGCTGGCCAAGGGGGCAAGAGTCAGAGTCCCTGGTGTTTGGATCTTAGGGAAGCTCAGAGCACATTATCCTCACCTTCACTCAGGGCAAATGCACATAATTTGCCTGGGACTATCTCAGCTTTGGCACTGAATGACCCATGTCTGAGAAACTCCCGAGTCCCAGGAAAGAACCTCAAGATAAGGAAAAGGCAGAAATAAGAGTCCAGTTCATTTGGGGCAACCCCAGATGAAGACCAAAGTCAGAACCTCCAACTTCTCAGTTTCCCACCAATTGGGTCAGTGAGGTGCCAACTGAGCTAATACAGGGTGGAGCAAAAGTAAGTTGTTCATATGGAAAATAATATAGTGATAAATATTACAAGAATAAACTCTGTGTTTCGTGTACTCATAACTGTAAACCTACTTTTGCCCATCCCTGTGTGTATACGAGTACTGTCTAGAAAGTATCTAGCCATGTACTAGGAAAACTAGAGGCATTTACTGAAGAAGATACAAGAAACATTGTACATAGGACAATGATGCCTCATTCCCTTCAAAGTAGGCACCTTGGGACCTCACACCATTCTCTCAATTGCCATCAGCTGCCCTGCTGTATTTTCCCAAATCTCATCAATGATCCGAAATCTCTTTCCTTTCAAAAGTGATTTCAGTTTTGGGAAAAGCCAGGAATCACAGAGTGCCAAATCCAGGCTGTGGAGGGGCTGAGTTACTTGGGTGATTTGATATTTCACAAAAAAAAACTCTGCACAAGACGTGGTTCATGAGGAGGTGAGCTGTCGTGATGAAGCTGCCAACCAGCTGCCCAGAGCTGCGGCCTTCTGAATCATCCAAGCAGTTTCCATGGAGGAATGTTGAGGCTTAACACAAAATTTAATGCATATTCATCGCTCTACTTGCTCAGTCATTTTGAATTCAACATCCCCACAGTACACATGCTTACTCAACAGCATCTACCGCCCCCACAGACTGGTACAGTGAAGTTGCCATTGTTCACACATGTGCCTTCCAGTCCACTCTCCTTGGCTGCCGGGTTACGTCGATGTCACACAAACCATTCTCGTTATATTAACAATGACTAGAGTTTTTTTCTGAACAGACCTCATAGATTGATATAGATAATAGATGAATTAGATGTAGATATAGATAGAGATAGAGGAGAGAGATATATGGCTTAACAGCATAGAATAGGGTTTGGCAAGTTTTTCTGCAAAGGGCTAGAAAGTATCCATTTTAGGCCTCATGGGCCAGATAGTCTCTGTTTCAATTATTCAACACTTGTGTTGTAACACAAAAGCAGCCATAAACAATCCATAAATTGGTGTGAATGGTTGTGTTCCAATAAAACTTTATGTACAAGAGCAGGCAGTGGGTCGGATTAGGACATGAGCCCTAGTTCATTGACCTCTGGTGTAGCACATAGGCTTTGAGGTCAGGAGCGCTGACTTCAGTTGCTAGCTCTTCCTCTTACCATCTTTGTGACTAAAACCAATTTATTTCAATTAAGACTCTCCACTTCCTTGCTTATAAAATAGAAATGTCATGTGTCAGAGAGTGCTAGTGACCAAACATGCAGTGCCCCCCCACACACATCCCCTAGCCTCCTTTGCAGCTGGGTTGGGCCATGGAGTGAATGCTGGTCAATGGGAAATGAGTACAAGCGATGTCAGCCGCTTACATGCCTGACTCTTTAGCACATTCTATGAAAGTCTCTAGTCCCTTCCTCTACCATGGTGACCTTGGGGGTCACATGTTCCAGAAGGTATAACTGCAACATGTGAGGGTCACCCAACCCCATGGAATTGTGCAAGAGTGCGAAATAAAACTTTGCTGTGTTAAGCCACCAAGATTTGGACTTTGTATGTTGGGACAGCTGGGACAATTACTGTAACACCTACATCCTGAGGTCACTGGGAGGACAAAAGGAGATTGCCGTGTAGGGCACCGAGCCTGGGACTTGGCACATAGAAGGCACTCAATATTAGCTACTATGACTAATTGATTATAACATGTATTACAAGTAGTTTATAGGGATTTTTAAGGAAAATCAGAAAACTCCACAGGAAATAAGTCAACTAATTTTTTCAAAATGTATCAACCCACTGAGATTTTTTTAACATTGAAAATAACATTTTGATAAGAAAAAAAAGTTGATTCTGTTATACCTCTAAAAAGGCATCACTTACTAACTCTCTAAGAAAAGGAAGGAAGGAGGAAAAATGCTCTCTGATTTTTATATCCCCATTCATCATTTTCTCTATTCAGCACAAGTGGACCTGAGCAGGTCCACTGTGTGCGTGCCTTGAGCTGGCTGCTGAGTCAGCCACGGCCCTGCTGCCTGGCGGTCAGAGCAGGTGGCCACCCGGGTCTGCCAAGGGTCATCAGTCAACAGAAGGGGGAAACACGGGGAGGGCCCAACAAAGTAAGCAGGAATGTAGATGTTTCCAAAAGTACATCAAGAAAGAAGAGCGAATCTTTGGTCCCAGAGATGAGAAGTGTGACTGCTACCAAAACTGCAGGTGGGGAGAGCCGACAGGCCTGCTCATCGTTGATGCAGGACACATTGTGAGACCAGATCCGCTCAGACTGGGGCCACGTCCGGATCCAGACTCGTCATGACCTTCTCCATGTAGCTCACATTTAATGGCCACTCAGCAGGCCACACACAATGCTGAGTACTCCACTTAGATTACTGCCTTTAATGCAAGTTCACCATGGCCCTGAGAATAAGGAGCACTATTATCTACTATCATATAGATTATTTATGAAATCATCAAGACTCAAGAGGCTGGAAGTTTATTTCTCTAGATCTTACAGCTATGAAGTGGCAGAACCAGGATCTAAACCCAAGTGTCTCCATCAGCTCAAGATGCTATAACAAGATGGCACAGACCAGGTGGCTGGCACAACAGAAACCTGTTTCTTAACAGTAGGTCTGAGATCAGGATCAGGTTCTGATGAGGGACCTCTTCCTAGCTTGTAGACAGCTGCCTTCTCACTGTGTCCTCACAGGGCAGAGAGTAGACAGAGAGAAAGCAACCTCTCCCCTGTCTCTTCTTATAAGGTCACTAGTTCCATTTTGAGGGCTCCACTCCCATGACCTAATTCCATCCCAACATCCCCACTTCCTAATGCCATCTTATTGGGGGTTAGTATTTTAACATATGAATTTGGGTGGGGGTGGGGAGACACAAGCATGTAGTCTATGCCAATAAGTAATCTTAATTCCAAAAATGGACCACTTAACTACTAAGCTATAATGTCATATAAACAAGCACTATCACACACTAGGCCCCTTTCTAAATGCTTAGTGCATCTCATTTAGTTTTTTCAGAGCCCTATGATGGGAATGGTACTATTACCATTCCCATTTTACAGATGAGGAAACCATAGCTAGGAAAATTTATGTGATTTCCCCCGTGTTATTGGGCTAAGAAGTGAACATTCCCACTTCAGATCTCGCACAATGACCCAGAGTCTCCATCTCCCAAATATGTGAAGTCAATAAGAAGGCCAGAGCTCCATGGTGGCCACTGTGCTTGGTGAGATTCTTTTGACCAGACCTCTGTCACTTCTCTGGGTTAATAGGAGTCTGGAACCTGTGATCAGGCATAACTTGACTAGAAGGCCCATAGCCAGATATTTAGTGAGCATCATTCTAGTTGACCATGACCTTCTACACATGGCAGTTGTAACCCAACATGTAAATCGTGGGTTGTAAATCAGAGACAAGGTGATCCCATCATGAATCATCCCATTTCCTCCAGGCTCATCAAGACAGACACGTATAAATTCCATGAAGGCTATGGCAGGTGCTCTCATTTATATTTCAGAGTAAATGAATGAGCCCTAATATTGCTCACTTCTCAGTAGAGTAGCTGAGCATTAATACGGTGATGAGAAGTTCAGGAGATCTTCATGGGAACCTCCTTGTGCTGGTGTGACCATGACCCTCTGCTCTTCTGTCTGTTGAACTGA
Source organism: Micronycteris hirsuta (assembly GCA_004026765.1). NCBI lineage: Eukaryota > Metazoa > Chordata > Mammalia > Chiroptera > Phyllostomidae > Micronycteris > Micronycteris hirsuta. The sequence continues at coordinate 131,875 of PVJI01002516.1, read as the reverse complement.
GCAGAAACAGGCAGGATCTTCAGGCAGGTTCACCTATAAAAATTGGTTAATGCTTCAGTGGAGGGGCCACAGATTGACGGTGCCCACGATATCAACCTCTGCAAAGGCAGGGACGTGAAGATGCTGGGAGCACCCATCATCCCGTTATACAGGCCAGCCTGACTTGATAATTTCTGGCCATCCTGGTATCAATGAGAGAGAGCTCTGCCATATCCTGCAAAACGTTTTCCAACCACGTATTCCTAATGGCCCCGATAGGAGGGTAGAGCACATTCTTATTGACAGGCGACAAATTTTCTTGGACTAAGCATGGGCCTCAGGTAGCAGTCTTGTGTCTAGAGCATTCTCATTGTATGTCCTTAGGAAATTTCCTCCACGTATCCTAGCATCAGTCTGAGCATTGGAAAGTAGAGATGTGGGAATATCTGTGACAAGGCTTTGCGTACAATGTAAAATAACAGCAAATGTTTGGGCTTTCCTGTAGTCATGGTCACTGTCTTCTTCTCAGTGTGACAGAGAATAGGATTTCTGAAACCCTTCAATCCTCTTCCTGTCTGAGGAATGTGCTAGTTCCCTTGGGGTCTCTGATTCTTATTAAGGTAAGAAAATATAAAAGGTTATTGCTGAGGATAAGGAAAAGTACAGAACCAGTTAGCATAACTACCAGAGTTAAAAAAAAAAAAAAAAAGTATGTGTCTTGTAAATGCCTTACTCTAAAGCTAGGTGGAAAAGGCCATTTCATTTATACTAGTAGGATCTAGAAGAACCAAAGTCGACATCTCAACCTTTCTTCAAACTCCTTATAATTGAAATAAAATGAATGGGGCTTAGTGTCTGGGAGTAAGTAAAAATGGGGCAAGAGATAAATAAAATGAGAGGATAATAGAAGAGGAACAAAAAAGGGGGAGGCAAAGAAAACAGACTCTCGTTCCCATGCAGGGGAGGATAGGGTACACTTATCATAGACTCAGCTGGAGAAGCAAAAGGTTGATTTGCATCATTCTCTGGCCTCCATGTAAGTGTAGAGCGGATAAAGATGAGACTGGAGAAATATGTAGAGACCAAGTCATAAACGTCCTTCTACAAACCCTTAGCAAAGAAGTAGGTACATTATCTAGAAAGCACCAGAAGGCCATTGAACAGTCCTGAGCAACAGAATAACCAGAGAATAAATATGTATTTAGAAAGACTTCTCTGCCTGCTCTGTAGAATGGCTTATAGGGGAGCAAAAGTTGGAAGAAGAGGGATAAAAGGACACCATTTCTGTCACCTCAGCAAAGGCGCATGGCAGCCCAGCCCCAGGTGACAGTATCTGAAAGAGAGCGAAGGCAGGGTTCTGAGAGAGAATCTGCAGGTCTAACCACTGATTGGATGCCTTCCAATATCCAGATAAAACTTTGGCACTAGATTGAGAGTTTTGCCATTCTGTGAGCTGGGGACAGAGAAGGAAGAGTGGGTCTACGGGGGAAGGACAGAAAGTCCGTGTTGGAAATGACAAACTGACATGCTAAGAAGGAATTTGAAGATTTTCTCCAGAAGAAGATTTGGGCAACATATGAAAAATTGTAGCCACGGACATGGTTAAAATAAGCTGAAGAAAGAATGCGGTAGGGTGAGTGCAGGGCCATAGGGTCTTGGTTTCAAAAGGCTTTTTGACAACTTCTCCCCGAACATTTTTATGTATTTGGAGAAGTGAAGATTGAGAAATCTTGACTGGAGATATGGCTGATCATGGGATACAATATGTAGCTTAATGACCAAATCCTTGTCTTTTAGACAAATGTCCGTGCCTGTTGGTGAGTCTTAGATCAGTTGGTCTGTTCAATTCAACATTTTTTGTGAGTGATTTGGATAAAAAATGAAGACTGTGGGTGATGTGAAAAAAAAAAAAGTTAATGAAGCTGCAGGGGTTAGCAGCACATAGGGATGAAGGGATTACTAATGAAGTAACACTTGATAAAGGCACTAGCCTTGTCTGCAATAGGGCCCCAAAATCATCTGCAAAAGCACGGGATGGGGGCTTCACTGCCTGGCAGCAGCTGCTTTGAAATTAAAAATAAATGTTAGTAGGACATGTTGGGGCCTGGGCTGACCTTCAGCTCAATCTCACATCACACTGCGGTCCGGTGGCTGGAAGACAGCACTTACAATATTGATGTTAATCATTATGAATAGAAACATAAAGTTCAAAAGGCAGAAGTTCTATTCTCACCTGCACATCGGGCCGGAACACCCCAACTCGGTGGGTTCAGTGCTGAGCACCAACCTCCAAGAAGGAGGGCACTCTAGATGGTGAGCACATGCACCGATGAACTGAGACAAACGACGGTGAAAAATGTCAAACAGAAGCTGTATGTAATGGATTCATTCTGCAAGTCAAAGATCTGCCCCGTGGGAAACGGAGTAGGGTCCACGGAGTCACAGAAAAATGAATGTCTTTCAGCCTCCAAGACTTCCAACCATAGCCTGCATGGCTTGGGAAGGAGGGGGCTCAGTCCCTGGAGAGTCCAGGTAAAGGCCAGGGCCACCTCGATGGGATAGGCAAGAATAATTCCAGAACCGGGAAAGGCATCAGAAGTGATCATCTGCTGGGAACTAGGACTGTGGGAGCCTGGGCCCATGGGCGGAACCAGTTGCTCCTGGAGACACCGTCTGAGTCACAGAGGTGCCCCCCTTGCCTTGCCCCCCTTCTTTTGCCTTCCAGTCCTCACCAGTACATCCTATTGGCCAAACCCAATTGAATCAGCTGAACTGGGAGCCTAGTCTGCAGGGCTCAGCCCCCTGCCAACAGCCCAAATTGGGGAAGAGACAAAGTAAATAGTTCATGGGGCAAGAAGGATGTACATTTGCCCTCTGAGAGTGGGCAGCAGATTGCCCCAGGGATAGCAAAGCCTCTGGTTCAGTTGACCAAGCTGATGCATGACATTGAAAGAAGGTGACAGTCAACATCCAGCCCCTCCCTTCCTTTCTGCAGTCCAGCTGGGCAGCTGCAGGGAGCTGGGCATCTCAGGTCTCCTCTCCCAGCACCATCTACCAGAGATGCTCCTGGCCCCCAAAGTGGGACCAGAAAAGGCTACACCGATCTCAGAGCTCCTCCGGCATTTGCTGCCCCAGAGTTATTTTTATATCTCATTTCCTCACATTATGGCAATTTACATACTTCAGCAGAGTACATTAGTGTCCAAAACACAACCCAGGAACAATAACACATTACCGGGAGCTTCGCAGAAGTCCCAACCCGAGGAGGTTTCGGAAATCAGTTGCTAAAACAAGTGGTTCCCTCATCCCGAGTGGGAGAATTCTCAGCAACACTTGACAATAAGTGGACGTGATGAGGGCCGCACAGCGCCGTAATTCCTGCCGGATTGCACATTGACAGCAGCATTCAGCACGCAGAGCCCATCAGAGCGGGCATTGTTGCGATGAATACCAAAGGGATTGCGGAGTGAATTGCTGCTTCGTTGCCAAGTGCTTCCGATTCCCCGCTCCTGCCATCTGTGTCCTCCGGAAGACACACTGAAGCAAAGGTCCGACATGGGGGCCTGGCTCCAGGCTGCTGGGAAGGACAGCTCTGCAGGCAGGAAGAGCCCCAGAGAAGGGGATGGGAGCATACTCGGGGTCAGGGACTGCAAGAAAATTCCATTGTCCCCACATAATCAGGTTACACTTACAAGACCCTAAACACAATCAGATGTAGGCCAGCCCATCCCACCATGCTTGCTCAAATATTTGTACCCTCAACTCTCAGAAAGACAGTTCCAATCTGTGCTCACATAGGGACACACATAAACCCTCATACGTATCCATTCATTCACTCAACAATAGTGGGTGCCTTATCTGAACCAGTGACTATGTTAAGCACATGGCCCTGACCTTCTCAGAGTTCACCTTCACACACACAAACACATGTGCACAGGCACACCCACATTCTCACACAGACACACACACAAGCCCACAGACAAGTCACACATACATGTGCCTGAGAAACTCAGAAAGCCACCCCCTCATTTGCATATTCACAACTAAAATGCAACACCAGCCAGAGGGAAGATGAAGAACGAGTCAACTGTCTAGCTCTGTTTTAATTCTGAAAACACGGCTCTATTTTAAGTCAGAGGTTCTCAGCTCAAGGCTCTTATGCTCACCAAGAGCTTGTTTTGTCTTTGGTTCATCTATTAGACAGTTCTATATCTAACATTTTCAATTGCTAATATCCCCAGTCTGGGTTTTCAATACACCCGTGATACGCCTCTATGGTGCAATGCGTCCTCATGGAAGGATGCTATTACTTCCTGCAATTGTCCAGGCAGGACGCTCCCAGGTTCTCTCTTCAAATTCTAGCTAGCAACAGCAAAAGTGAAAGCAGAAATAAGGATAACTAACATTTATTGAACATGTGCTGTAGGCAAGGCAGTGTGCTAACTGCTTGAGACAGACCATTTCATTTCGTGCTCTCAACAGTCCCATGAGGAGCTTCTGCCCATTGTCCAGATGAAAAACTGAAATTCTGCAAGATTAGGTGTTACCTGATAACACCCAGAAAACTGGTAGTAGAGCTAGTATTTAAATCCAGACGAACTAATCTTTTATTTTGTTATCATAGGCACAAAGGGAAATAATTAGGTTTTGGCAGAGCTGGGCTCAGAGGTCACAGGTGTTTGATGTTACACCTCATATTTTTGTATATGTCATCATAATTTCATCATCACATGACTCTGCTCTCTTCCTCTTTCTGTTTGTTTATAGCTCATGATAGTGTTTTTGGTTGAATTAAGTCTGACTCAATAAATTTAAAAACCTAAGCAAAACAAGCAAGCAAATAAATAAATCCAGGCAAACTGGCCATAGAAATTGAGTGTTCCCTGTATCAGTTAGCTACTGCTGCAGAACAAAGCAGCCCAATATTATTATCTCGCCTGTTTCCTCTGAGCTGACCAGGACCATCTAGGCAGCTTTCACTTACAAGCCAGAACGAGGATGAGGTGATAAGGCACTTACCTTGGACACAAATTTTAAAGGAGGGTGCCAAATAAACTTAATCATGAACATAGGTCATATTTAAGTCAATATTTTTCAAAAATCAAAATTAAGGCAGAAACTTCATGATGATCAAAATATCAAAATTTTAAGTAAAGACAAGATTGGCATTACTAATTTTTTTCTTTTGCCTCAGGCTCCAATATGGCTCAGCACAGCACGGAACTCCTGCTAGTCCTTATAGTCTCTTTTGGAGTTAGAAACCTGAAGCCTCACTCATTGTGCCAGGTGTCTGCACTGGGAGGACTCAAACACCTGGGGCCTGGGACAGCTGGAGCTCCCTGGGCATCTCGTCCTGTTTCTATGTGGTCTGTCCAGATGGCAGCTTCAGGATAGCTGGACTTCTCACTTGGAGGTTCAAGACTATAAGGACACATGCCCCAGGAGAGAGAGAGCCAGGAGGAAGCTGTATATCTCTTATGACCCAACCTCAGAAGTCATACAACATCACTTCCCTAGGACGCTCTTTGTAAGACCAGCATATATTGGAGGGGAGGGACAGACTCCACCTCCCGATCTGACCTGTGTCCTCAACCACCACACTCTCAAACCGCAGCCCTGTAAATGGGCAGTCTGTCTCCACGCCACAACCCACCATCGGCAATTGCCCCCCAAATATTCTTAGTACAGTAATTAACCACTTAGGCCACCTGCCATGTAGGTGTCTGAGGACATCGGTGTCCATCAATGAGCGCTTGCCACATGTACAAATATCTGGCCTGGAGAATAACATACAAAGCTCAACGTGTGGCATTAAAGGCCTTCCAGGGCTGTCTACACTCCCAGGAACGGTGCTGCTCCCTCTGTCCCCACAGGTCAATTTGGGAAGTGTCAACTTGTTGCCAGCCAATCTTGTTAGTCACCACCTAAGACACTTGAACTAAAGAGAGAGCCAGTTGTTAAAAATTTATGAGTGATGGTGAAGAGGGAGGCCTTTCCCAACTTCAGGGGCAGTAGAGTGGGTGTAATTTGGACAGGTCTCTTGGAATCCCCTCTATACCACTTTCAGCAAGGACTTGGAGCTGGCACAGCTCTTTACCCTTCTTTGAGCATCTTATTGGCTCATCTGTAAAATGGGTACAGCAATGCCAACTGCTCTTTTACATAGTAAAGATAACAGGAGCTGACCCTGAAATGAGATGTAAAGAGGAGAGAGGGTATGTAGCAGGTGACTGATCGTTGCTTTTTTTTTTTCTTCAATCAGCTGGATCCCATTTCTCCCCACCCACCGCAGCACCTAACACAAAGGCCTCAGCGGTGGAGCCAGGAGGTCGCTGTCAGAGATGGAAATGACAGGATTGTGTTGAAGGTGTTAAAGGAAACCAAGCCACCTAAGTATTTAAAACAGAAGGAATTCATTCCAGGAAATCGGCTATCCTGGTGAAGAAAGGACTAAGAAACAAAAGTGAGGACACCCAGAGACTGACCGCAGCAGGAAGCTGCCACCACCCTCCGGGACAGAGGGAAGAGGTGGGGTTTCTAGAGTCAGGACCAAGGTCATCTGATGGAAAGTGTCCCCCGAGAACAGGAGCCATCAAGGAAACGCAACCACTACTATGCAATCTAGGGAGAGAGGTGCCCTGCTCTCTGCTTTCCTCCCGCCCTCCAACCTCCCACCAATGTCTCCTATTGGCTACATCCAGCCAGAGGCAATTTGATGCACATCAGACCCCTGAGATACAGAACAGAGCTGGGGAAGGACAGGGGATGAAATAGAACAAACAGGTCAGTCACAACACAGTAGCTATTATTTTAAGGCCACAATGTTCAGGGGTGGGTAAGGGTGATGACATTTATGTTAATTTTAACTACAATCGCTATGTAATAACCAAGTTCTGTTATGTCATTTAACCTGCACAATTTCCCATGGGACAGGGGCTATTGATATCCCCATAGTAAATGAAGAAACTAAAGAGCACAGAGCTTAGGTTCCTCACTCAAGGGCACAGAACTCATAGGGATCAAGCCCAGATACCGTCCCCAGCTATCCGGCCCCAGGTTTGAACAAAATTATGTGCTTTGGAGTCAGGCAAACTCGCTTGAATTCCAGACCTCTCCTTTCCTGCTCTGCATGTTCTTGCGTTCTCTGTTTCCTCATCTACAGAATAAGAATAATAGTCACTTCACCAACAAAGATGCTGTAAGGACCAATGAGAGTGCTGAAATTAGTGAGAGCTCAGCGACATGTTGTGAATTTCATGACTGCTCTTCCGGGCTCAGCCTGTGAAAATTGTACTTTCTCTCCAAGGGAGAGAGAGAGCTCAGGTTGCAGAGATCCTGGGAGGCAAGAGTTGGAAGTCAAAGGCAGATGCATAGAACCTGCCCTGGATCAGCACTCCCAGAGATCCTGCAGTTGCGTGGGACAGTTCCCACACACAGACAAGGCTCCTGCCCCCCAGCACTATGTCTTTCTGCCTAAGGCCACACCCTGTCTGGGATACATGCTCTGCCAGTGTGGGGGACGGTCCGAAAATGCTACAGATGCTAAAGAATTGAGACCACAAGATCTGGCCGTTGGTTAGAGCGTTGTCCCAATGTGCCAAGGTTGAGGGTTCGGTCTCTGGTCAGGGCACATACAAGAATCAATAAGTGGAACAACAAATCTCTCTCTCTCTCTAAATTAACAAAACAAAATAAATTTTAAAAAAGACAACAAGGAGTAGCCCTCAACCAGTGAGGGCTGGAGCTAGTGGGACACACCCCAGCTTCCTTGCCCTTTGGTGAGTAATTCTGAGGACTGTCACACACGCACACGCACCTCCCAGAGGCTCCCCAGCAGAACTGAGTCCCAGTCGCCCATGGCAAGGTCCCACCTATAACTCATCAGTGATGAGTCTGCTCCCTTCCCTGTCTCCTTTCCTCCTTTCTCACTCATTGTGTTTCCTGGGATCACATCCCAAATCTAAACAAAAATGCTGTTCTCTACCCTCCAGCCACCACCACCCCCACCAGTTCCCCACTCCACCCCTCCTCCCTGGGACAAGCAGGAGTGAAAATCATTGGTACCCAAACATGGATTCTTCAAACTTTCAGTGGAGAAACCAAAGTAGCTCATCTTGGACCCGCCCTGGCAGATTGTACAAATGCCAAGAGTCAGTCCATAGCTGCAGGTCTGCCCACGCTCACCACCGCACACTGGATATTAGTGAGAACTCCATCGTGGAGCTAGTTCTGTGTCAGATCAGACACTCACTATGGCTTTTCCCCAGCAAAATGGAAAAACTGTATGTTCACACAGAGCACAGTGGGATCCCCTGCAGAGTCAGGCTTCCATCCCTGCAAATTATTTTTTGCTAATCAATATGTTTAATAAATAATATTCCAGTTGATTTCATTACTGGCAATACACAAATCAATAGAAGGTTATTGCATGATAACTTCCCATTGATATTGTAATCCTCCTGATTTAATAAATGTTGCTTTTCTAAGGATTGCTGTTTGCATTAGGAATTGAAGGGAGGAGGATAAAAAATAATAATTCCATTGCAAAACTGAGGCTGCAGCTTAATAAGAAAGTGCAGAGTACCTGGAGGCTTCCTCAGCTCTGTCTACGGTGGCCTGAGCTGGGGCCCCGCACCATCTGGGTCTGTGTCCCTCACCTTTGTGGGATTTTAGAGAAGAATGAAGGGAAAGTCTTGGCTACAGGGCTTTTCAAACACCCCTTAGCAAGGGCTTGACCCTTTTTTCCCTTTGCAAACCCTGCCCAGGAACTCCTTGTTAGTGAAAATCCCAACAGGAAGATGAAGTTGTAAAATGATAACCTTGGGGCTTCAAGTCCATTCTCAAATCCTGGAGAATTAAAGCTACCAGGGGCCTCGTCAATTGTCTAATGCAAAGAGTCCCAATGGCCAGGCCATGAGAGATAACATCAGAGTCATCCAGGAAACGTTAAAATGCAGATTCCTGGAGCCCTGATCCTAGAGATGATGACTCAGCAGGGCTGACACGGGGCAGGAAAAATGCACTTTAGAATTTTTTTATGGACACAGAACATATTATTAAAGAGTAAATTTGAAAAGGCAATATAATAATGATGCCTATATAAATATAAAATGAAGATGTGTTGAAATTTTATGACATCTTTATTTAGGATGTTACAATGGGTTCAAAGTACCAAACTCTCATAGTTGATTCAGTTCACCCTGTAAGAAATTTGCAAACAGAGCTAAAACTGGCCATGGGGGTGAGGAAGAGGGATCCACGGTCCCCCACCACCAGTCAGAATTTGCTTGAGTCTGACTGCCTAACCTTGAACTCTGACTTCAGTACTTACTGGTCAAATGAACTTAGAAGAATCAGTTGATCTCTGGGTCTCGGAGTCTTTGTCTATAATGTGAGGCTCATGGTGGTTCTCACCTCGTGGGGTTGTTGCAAGGATCACAAGACAACACACAGGTAACACGCTTCAGACTGTTCTCGGCACATGGCAGGTCCTGACTTTGACTTGTCATTACTGCTGTCCCCTTTTGTACTACTGTCGTCATCGATGTCTTTGATGTTATGACATCACAGCGGTTCAGATAATTCTGGGGAGTCTCCCAGGACCTTTTAGTCAGTGTATGAAGAGATTCCTTGGGGCTCCCCCAAATCCATGTCAAGTGGTAGCAAAACCCCAAACAAAGCAGGCCCTAGTTAGGGGCGATGTCTTGTGCAGGAAGGAATGCGTGAGGCAGGGCATGAAGGGTTAGGATTGGTCAGTTTGAATAACTTCCTGGGACTCTGGGCGTGGGGGCTGTCCCTAGTTGTCTGCTGCCTGGCACTGGGGTGACTGAAGCAAGTAGATAGTGGCCTGGAGTGTGAAAGGCCCATAAAGGAAAAGGATAGGCATAGGGGCCCTGATTGATTGGTTTATATTTGAAAAGGATCAAATGGCCCTGGGTAAAGGATCCTTCTGGAAGAGTGGTGGATGGTGACCAGGGAGGTAGAGGGCCGAGGTAAGGTGACTTAGGCATATCATTGGGTTGTGCAGAGCAAGGCATATTTGGGATATGCATGCAGGACGAATGTTCAAGTGTCAAGTTTACAGCAGATAGAAACACAGTTTACACACCCCACAGCCATGCTCCTTCCCAAAGGACAGATGGAGACTAACGTCACTATGGTGGGGCACGGGCCCTCGTCCCACCCTGGGCATGATGCTGGCATCCTGAAAGGTGCGGCTGGTCCCAGCTGGTTCTTTGAAGGCTTCCCATCGGTACCCACTCTGTGGCATGCAGCCACAGCCTCTGGGTCATGCATAGTGTAGATTCCTTGTCCAGATTCCAGAATCTCTGCATCCAAATGTGCGCTCGGGACATGTGGGTCCCCACTGGGACATGTTATAGGATCTCTCAGAAGTCATAGAGGGGAGGTGGCTGTCCTGGACACATGCCCCCTGAATTCTTTCTTCCCTCTCCCATTTCTAATCTATCCACTTCGTGATGCCACTTTCCTCAGATGCCTTGCTGAATCTGGGACTTCTCTGAGGGGTCTGGACCATCCACACGTGACACTAAAATCTGTGAACAGCCAATCCCACTGTCTCTGGAGTTCCCCTAGAAATTTATGATCATGTCTAACACACCCTGGGTTTCCTAGGCCTGCTCTCTGGACATCTCTTTATTCTTAATTGAATCTTCTCTTTGTTTTCCGGGGAAGCCTCATAGGTTAGCCTTCATGGCAGAAGTTCCAGGGCAAGAAAGTGACAAAACAATAAGACAAAAACATTACCAAAAATATGTTGGAAACATTTTTAGGATATTAAACCTTATTTTGTGATATTCACATTACGATGATTATATTAACTGTCTCCATTTATTGATTACCTAGCAAGTGTTCACTCCTTACAGACATTGTCTCAAGGCTTCTGCCAGGTGGGAGATGGTTATTCCCACTTAACAGATGAGAAAAAATGGGGCTTTGAATGGCTAACCGGCTTGACATCACATAGCTGTCGCAAGGCCATGCTGGAAACAATCTAGTGCTGGCTAATGCTGATTGAGGTCCATTGTTACTGAGTGTTTCAACGTTTGACAGGAAAATGCGGCCTCATCTCAGATACCAAAGTGGGGACGGGACCCCCAAAGAAGGTGCCCTTGCCCCTTTCGTTCTGGCCAGCAGATGAGAAGTCTCTCCTCCTTCCCAACACCTGATCCCCAAAAAGGGGGAGAGGTACTGGGGTCAAAGGGGTCCTTTGGCCTTTCATCCCTGCTCAGAGTCAGAACTTTTGTGTGAAATCCAGAATCGGGATCAATTTGACAAAACCCTTCAGAGACACCCACGAGGCAGATCCCTTTGGAAGAAAATGGAAGGTCTCTGGGGGAGTTCCCCACGGCTATCAATAGGGTAACAATTTGTCGTCCAGACTGGGACTTCTGAGAGTCAAAGGGGCAATTATTAAAAATTGCACTAGACAACCTGCAGAGAGTGGCACTGAGCCTGTTTCCCCAGAGCACAAGGTCACCCTGGTGACATGGATAGAGCCAGTGAAAAACAGGACCCAACCCCCCCACCCCCCCTCACCCCCCCACCACAACACCTTACACATCGGCAGAACATCCTACTGGGGTCTTTCCCCTCAACGATTAGCATTATCATTGCCCATTAAATATGTCCTAGTCAAAGATTTGCTTCATTCTTCAGTGTGATTGCCATTGATTTTTGAAGCCCACATCTTCCTCCCCAGGGAAACTCATCTTCAGCGAAATGATGGAAGGAAATGGAAAAGAAGGATTCAATTTATAGGCATTCATTTTACAGGCATTGCTGTGCAGAGATAGTTGGTCTTAAAGCAGCATTTCTCAGAGGACCGTCCACCTGAGTCCGAATCACCAGGAAAGTTGGACACATACTGGCCCCGTGTTCCAAGGAGAACCTACCACATCAGGATCTCTGGGGACGGGGCTGGGAAACTGGGAAATGTGTATTTTTAAAAAGTCCCCTAGAGGTTCTTGTGTGTATAGTGAAGCACACAAAAGGCCACCACAACAGGAAATCCAGGTGTCAAGTGAGCATGTCCTGATTTTGCTCCTCAAGCCTCAGGCTGCAGGGCCTGGGTCAGATGCACTAGCAAGGGCTGTGTAGCCTCCCTCCCCTTCAGAATAAGAGTCCAATAGTCCCCAGCCAGGTTGTCACGTAGAGACCCCAAATTCCCAGTGGATGTGCCAGCCCTGGTTTATTGTGTGCAGAGGTGGCTGGGTCTCCTGGGTGGAGTGGGCAGGTTTTGGTGGTGGCATCTGCCAGGAGGAGCGGGTAATAGGCCTGATTTATGACACTCAGCATGGGACCTGGCTGCTGAGCTCAATCACTGTGGCTCCCCATGGTGGGGTTCATGCGCTGTAACAGGCCTGGAAATTGGAGAGAAATTTACCTCCTGCTGCCGAACATTACATAACAATCAAGGGAAACAAGCAGAGGCAGGCGGGGCCTCCTCGCTGGCACCGGCAGCCTGGCAGCTGAGGACTAAGGCTGGAAGCTCTCTGCTGGGGCTCTCGGGCCCTCAGCAGCACTCCTACGGGAGGGGGTTCCAGGGTGGCCTAGCCAGAGCTGGCAACAGAGCCCGCCAAGGTACAAATACCACCAGCCCAGCAACTTCTAGAAGGGATGGGAAAGGGGCAGGAACCAAATGGGGAGGACACTATTTAATCCATGTCCCCAACCCCATTGGTCTAGCACTTATGTAGCATGTGTCAATCAGTGCCTTGCTGATCTGCAGCTGGGTACTATTCCCATAGGACCTGAAGTTAACATCTATGGCAAGGAACAAAATGGAAACGGGATCAAATCAGCACAGGCCTCACGGGTCATGTGGTGAAGAGTTTGGGTTTTTTTTTTTTTCAAGTACCCTCGATAAAGTGTCTCTCTTTCCTCTAGACCAGCTGCTTTGCTGTAAGTCACCATGGGATAGAAGGGGCCCCGTGGCAGCTGATCTTGATAAATAGATCCGATGAACTCACAAAGAGCATGAGCTCTTAGTCATTTACTAAAGCCAGCCCAGCAGAGGCCCCAGTGGCACCTTCGGGAGGCACCGGCTCCCCGTCCAGGGTTCATCAGAGGCTACCTCGGCTACGTCCTGACAAGCAGGTTGGGCCTCAGAGCCCTTCTCCCGCCCTGAGTGAGCCACCAAGACAGGAGTCCGAGCACCATTCTCCCATTCTTTTTTAAGAAGGAATTTTTTTTAAGATTTTATTTTATTTATTTTTAGAGAGGGGAAGGAAGGGAGAAAGAGAGGGAGAGAAACATCAGTGTATGGTTGCCTCTCACATACCCTCTACTGGGGACCTGGTCCACAACCCGGGCATATGTCCTGACTGGGAATCGAACCAGGGACTCTGGTTTGTAGGCCGGCGCTCAATCCACTGATCCACACCAGCCAGGGCACAAGTACCACTGTTAATAGCTGACTTTATCACCAACAAAACGTGCTGACCTAGAAACTTGCCAATTATTTTTCAATAAAGGAAAGTTGTCTTACAGTGAAATTTTACATGGAAGTCTGACACATCTATGATCAGTGAAATTGATGATTCTTCCTCAGTTGCCTGTCACCCTGACCACATGTGTCCTCCTAGAGGGCAGGGAGTATGTCTATCTCTTTCACAGGTGTGCTGCAGCCAGAAGACCATTTAGCACATAGTGGACATGATAAATATGTGTTCCATCTGGAAAAGAAAGGGATTGGATCATGCGGTTTCATTAAGGCAACCAACATTAAGTGAACACCTACTGTGTGCCAGGCCTTGCGGTCAGTGCTCAGGAAATAATGATGAACAAACCCATAATGGCCTTGCCCCTGTTTGCTCAAAGTCTAGTAGGAGAAAATGAACATTAATAGATGTAAATTTACCACTGAGAGATGTGCTAGCAGACAGAGGTACATGTAGCTGTGAATATATAGCAGGGGAACTGATCTAGTAGGAGGAAGACCAGGGAAGGCTTCCTGGAGGTGGTGTTATTTGAGGTAGGAACCCCTAAAAAAATGATAACTAGGTAATTGGGACAGGGAGGGTAGAACAGCATGTGCAAAACTCCCCAACAGAAGGAGTATGACCTCTGACCCAATCTTTCAACCCCAGCATCTTTACATTTGGTCTGTTTTACACATTGACCTTCCAAAATAACATTCTTTAGGGGGAAAAAAGTGTTTGGCAGCTAATACATAAATGCTGAAAGTCTAGACAACCAAATGACCTCAAAGGACCCTACCAGCTCTTAAAATTCTCTATGGGCATACTCAAAGAAGTGGGGCAATAGCCTGTATGCACGGACCAGGGTCAGAAGTCAGGGGTCAGAGGTGACTGAACAGACCCACAGCTCTGAGTGGTGAGCTGTGGCTTATGAAAAAACAATGTTTGTTTATTAGAGGGGATTGGGGGTGTTCTTCTGCATTCTAGACACACATTATAATTCTGGTCATTTCTAACTGAGTTAAACATCTTAAAGTAGATTCTCAGAAGCAAGCATCCATTCGCCTTTACAACTAATAAATGCAATCTGTTAATTTCATTTCATGCATTCATTCATCAAATATTCACTGAGAAAATATTTTAAGATGTGTCCTTGGTGAAACACACAATACAGAGATAAACAGGACATGGTCTCAGCCCTCATGGAGATCAAAACTGCACATGCTTAACCGAGGTCTAACGTAACCGCATTTAACCTTGACTGTCTACTATCTGTCAGGTACTGAACCAGACAGTTTGCATGCATCGTCTCCTGAAATTCTTTCAACAAATTAATTAGACAAATACCAGTCCCATTTCAGATTTGAAAAATCAGTTTCAAAGAGGTTAAGTACCTGGTTCAAGATGGCAAAGTTAATAGGTGGAGGAGCTGGGGTCCAAATTCAAGTCCATCCAAGGGACTCCAGGGCCTGCATTCACGATCACTACAGTCCGATACCTCAACTACACAAATAAATAAAATAAATAAAATCACCAAGAATTAGGAGGAGCTCTAGGTAAATGTTTACTTGATCTCAATCTGAGGAAGATTTTTAATGTGTAACAAAAATGAAAAAAGGAGAAGATTGATAGCAATAACTACCTAACACTTCAAATTTTCTACTTGTCAAAAACACCATATAACATTTGAAAGAAATGAGACAGAACAAAAAAAATTTCTAACATATATGACAGGCAAAGCTTTAACAGCCTCAATACAAAAACTTGTTATAAATCTGTAAGTTAAAAAAAAAAAGAGTTCTCCCACAGAAATAGGAACAAAACTACAATTCTCAAAAGGGAAGAAATAAAAAATAACCAGTGGGCACACCCAAAATTATTATAAAAGCAGTAGCAATCCAAAAAGCAAATAATTTAAGAAACAGTGGTATCCCCTGCTTCTGCACTATGAAACTGGCAAAGATTAAAAAGACTAAACGAACCCCAGTGTTGATGAATGTGCTGTGACGTGCATACACTCTGTCAGCGTCTACTGAGCAGTTGACAATATGAATTAAGAGCCTTTAAAAAGATGATAACCTTTAACTCAATAATTTTAGTTTAGAAATTTATCAGAGATGCAACAAAGATGTATACACGGAGATGTTCACCGCACCATTATTTATAGTGAGGGAGAAACTATAAATCAAGGGGAAGTCCAACAATAGGTGAGCAGTTAAATCAATTTTGGTGGTCCCAGATGATAAGGTAATGTATAGCCATTAAGAATCCCATTTTTGAAGCACCTTTAGTAACAGGAGTCACTTATTTATCTATCTAGAAGGAAATATACCGAAATGTACTAACTGCGACCAGGCAAACCACGGCAGCAGGATTGAAGATTGTTTCCGTGGGTTTTTTTAAGGCCTGTCTCTATTTTTCAAATTTTTCTGCCTGCCTGCCATTTGTCTGCCTTACTTTCCAATAACAAGTACACATGTATGTTTTACCTTTTAAATGAGCATGCGCAAAACTCAGCATTTCGTTTTCTCCGCTCAAACCTGCTTCTCTGCTTCGACTTCCTTCTGCAGTCCACAAAAACTGTGAGTCGCACACCCCCCCTCCACCCCGCGGCTCCCTCCTTGTTTAATCCGTCTGCCCCTTGTCATTCCATCCGGTCGCTCCCTTCATTGGCTGTGGCCTTGCGCCTGCACTGCAGCATCAGCCTCGTGACGAGTGTCCCGGTTTCTACCTTTTGGCCCCATTCCCGAACTCCCCTCAGATTCATTTTACACCCCGTGGCCAGAGCAATCCCCCTGCAGCGAAGATACTATCCTATTACTGTCTTGCCCCGAAGTCTTGGTTGACTCTCCAGGTCCTAAAAATGAAATCCCAAAGTCATTTTCCTGGAGGGTGAAAACACAGCTCCAAAGAAGGAGAAGAGCTCATTCACAGCGCCTGGACTCAACCTTCCATTTCCTCCTTACCTACCACCCAGTATTCCACCCAAACCACTCTTTCTCCTTGCTTTTCAGACGACAGAGCCAGCACACAGTAGGTCAGAGGCAAGGCCATGGGTGGTGCAGGGGTTTTCAGACCCAGAGACAAGCCAGCACCCCATGACCCTGGCCTCACAGAGCCTCCCTTCCACTATAACTCCGTGGGACTCTCTTATTTAAAGGATGGTGAAGGGGCTCTGACCTGAAAAAAAAAATCAATGAGTCTCCGCTAATAAAGGTTCTTATGCAGTAAATGTGCTCTTGGGAAGCCAGCTCCTGCCCTTCTCCACGGCGCTGGCCTGATGCCCTGGAGTAATTTACTCTGCGGTAACATGATGGAGCCTCCACCATGGAAGGGAATTAAATAAAAATGCAATAAAAGAGGACAAAATCAATCTGCTTACAGTTTTGTTTAATAAAAATTCATGAAGGATGGGCAGGCAGGCCCATAAGCAATGTACCAGCTCTGCCAGAGGCTGGCCAGGGAAGGATGCTGGATGCTCAATGTTCAGGCTTGAGGTGGGGGTGGGGGCTCAGCTGAACACCCACCGGCTGAGCTCGACTCCCACCCCATAAGCGCTGCAGGCTGGTCCTGCTGCCAGGTGATAGGGCCAGGCCGGCCTCACTGAAAGAAGGCCCTGTGGAGGGAAGAATTCACCAAAGCCGGAGCGATGCACAAGAGCTTTTATATGGATCCATTTCCCTAGAAGCCAAGAAGTGCCCTGTGTTCTGGAATGACAGCGACTCTCAAGCTGTCATTCTTTTCTTTTCTTTTCTTTTCTTTTCTTTTCTTTTCTTTCTCTTCTTTGCTATTTTGGTGTGAACACTTACCATGAGATCTACCTTCTTAAGGTAGAAAATTTAAGTGTATAATACAGTATTGTTAACTACAGATCTCTAAACTTACTCATTTTGCAGAAACTTTATACCCATTGACCAGCCACTCCCCATTCTCTCCTCCTTCCAGCCCCTGGCAGCCCCCTTTCTACTCTCTATTTCTGTGATTCCGATTATGTTCAATACCTGCTGCAAGTGGAATCATGCAGTATTTGTCCTTCTGTGGCTGAATTGTTTCACTCAGCGTGGTGTCCTTCGGGTCCATCCGTGGTGTACAATGTGTCAGAATGCCTTTCTTTTTTTAAAGCCAAATAACAGCCTGCTGTATGAATATACCACATTGTCTTTGTCCATCCATCTGTT
Source organism: Micronycteris hirsuta (assembly GCA_004026765.1). Lineage (NCBI taxonomy): Eukaryota > Metazoa > Chordata > Mammalia > Chiroptera > Phyllostomidae > Micronycteris > Micronycteris hirsuta. The sequence goes on along the minus strand of PVJI01002516.1, from coordinate 114,276 downwards.
GATGCACATTTAGGTTGTCTCCTTATCTTGGCTTCTGTGAATGATGTTGCAATAAACATGAGAGTGCAGATATCTCTTTGAGGTCCTGCTTTAAATTATTTTAGATAAATACCCAGAAGCAGAATTGCTGGATCATATGGTCCTTCTAATTCTAATTTCTGGAAGAGCTGCCATGGCCTTTCCCAACACGGCTGCACCACTTTGCATTCCCACCGCGCACCAGGGCTCCGATTTCTCCACAGCCTCATACGCGCTTGTTGTCCTTTCGTTTTCTGATGACAGCCTTCCTAACAGGTACGAGGTGAAGTCTCATTGTGGTCTTAGTTTGCATTTCCTTCGTAATTAGTAATGCTGAGCAACGTTTCTACCTGTTGGTAGTTGTATGTCTTCTTTGGGGGGGAAAAAAGTCTACTTGGGTTTCCCCATTTTTAAGTCAGGCTTTTGAGGGTGTTTTAGTTTGTTTGTTCATTTGTTTGTTTTGCTATCGATTGTAAGATTTCCTCTACTTGAGATATTAATCCTTTATTTCCTCCCATTTAAAACAGTATGGTATTGACATAAAAACAAATATACAGACTGTTACAGTGGAAGAGAGGATGGATTCTGCAGGTCAGTAGGCTGTCCCCTGTCCAGGTAGAAATGAAGTCGCTGATAGCTGTGAATTCACATCTGATGACACCTAGGGCCACGGGGATCGTACATGTTGATGAGTTCTAATTTTCTAAATAGTTTTTATTTTACTTTAAAATGTCCATGTTGGTTCTGCTTTGAAATTAATACAAAAGAGAGAGGGGGAGCAAAAAGATAGATACTAACAGCTGCATACAAAAAAGTAAAAGTGCCTGTGCTTGAATAAATCAGGGAAATCATATCTATTGAGGAGTATTCCCTTTCCCACGTGCTCACTCAGTGGAAGAGTCAGGATCTCGCCCAGCTATGACTGACCCCATAACCCATACCGTACACCCAGTGAAAGGAGTCAGAGAGAAGTTGGCATTCGTGCTAGCATCGCTGTTAAGCAGCAGAATACGTGGTCCTGACTGGGTAATGGAAAGATGAATTCGGCAACGCGTGTTGGATGAATGGAATGGAAAGCTACCAATGAGAAGATCTCTGTGAGTTAAATGTTTAAGTGAGGCCCAAGACCACAGAAGGGGCAGATGGGAGAGGAACAGCTATGGTGGGGAAATTCGTAGTTTGCCAATCAGATTTTTGGAAGAGAAGAAAATGGAAACAAGAAAGATCAATAATTTTAGCAGAAAGAGTGTGGCAGGACGCTAGAGCTGGTGTGAGAAAGAAGATACTGGGTTCAGTTTGAGGCATGTTGGGTAAAGGTACTGGCAGGAACCGCATTTGGAAATCTCCCAGAAAGCTGGATATGCTGAAGGGCGGTACCACGGAGCTTTCTAAAGTTCCTTCATAGAAGCAAGAGGCAGAATTTGGGAGCCAGGCACAGAGGCAATGGGGGCAACTGAGTGGATCGGGAGAAATGGGAGAGAGCTTCTGGAGCACAGATTCTTGGGATACATCCATGGGGAAGACAAAGAAGACCCTTGAAAGTGGAGAAGGAGAGGGGGAGGGGCAGGAGAGTGATACCTCATGGCATCGGAGGTCGCAGAAAGCAGAGAAGAAGGCACCTGGTTTACCTGACTTGAGGAGACAGAAAACAGTTGTGACTTAGGAGAAGGACCTTTCTGGAGAAGGTTAAAGGTGGGAGGTACTGAGCAGATGTCAAAGATCACTTCAGAATGTGAAAGCAAATACAAGAATCACACAGAATTGTCTGGCTTACGAAGCATAAATTTCCAACCTAATTACACCTAGCCAAAGCCTCATCCACAGCCTGCATGAGAAACTCCCTTCTCCTGGGCACTTCACTTCTCCATTGCTTCCTATCAGTCTTTTTAAAATTTCTGTCCTCTCTTATACCAAAAAGGACTTGGGACTGGGGCTTTATCCAACCTCGGGTCAGAAATGGTGAGAATTGTACATCCGTGATATGGAAACAACAGGAAAAAGCACGAGTTGCCGGGGGCATGTGGATGGAGGCCCTTGGTCCAGCTGCCCCTCGGGCTTCCTCTAGAAGCTGACATTGAAGGGAGAGTTACAAGTTTTCATGACACCCATGCTGGGTGTACATATGTGTGGACGTGTGGGTGCACCTAGGCCATTGTTCGGGGCCGTGAGACAAGTAGCAGCCCAGGGTGACCTTGAACAGCTGGGATCATCCGGGCTGTGGACAGTGCCAATGAGGCGGGTCCAGGGAGCCCTAGAGCTGGGCTTGGAACGGCCTGATCTCCCCCTGACTTTGTCCGAATGTTAGGCAGCAGATGTTGGAATGGAGAAACTCATTCACAGGCAGAGACAGACCTGGCCTTGCTATAAAGAGCTCCTGGTTGAGGGGGAAAAAGTGGAGGGGACCCAGGTAGCCCCCTACCTCCAGAAAGGCACCTTCTGAGAGAGAAAGAGAGGAATATAGGAGAGGACATTGCCTCATTAGAACCCTAAGAATAATGCAGGTAGTGTTCCAGGTGCCCAGAACCTGGGAGGGCTCCCTGGATAAAGTGAGAGGACATCAGCCCCTAAGAACAGGAATACAGGGAGTGAGCAAGGGTGCCCAGAGGGGGACTCTGGAGGCAGCAAAGCCCAAGGTAGCCTGGGCCAGGAGATTGGGAGGGAGGCCAGGTGTTTGGGGAGCACAGCCTGAGAGAGTGTCCTGGAGAGAGGGAAAATGAGGGAGAGAGGAAACAGGCTGTCTGGCTAGGTGCTGACTAGCACAAGCTGGGGCCGAGAGCATTCTCTCAGCCACACTCAGTGCTTGGTTCCATTTCTCCATCAGAGTCCGGCTGACTTGTCTTTGGCAGGGGGACGATGCTCTAGAGAGACCTGCACTTGGAGAAACTCTCAAACGCCTATTTTATTTTCTCCAGCGTTGGCTCGGGGTGGGATGTCTCCTCCAGCCTGTGGCAGGCTGTCCTCAGAGCCGCACTTTAACTTCCGGTTTCTCCCAAGCCCAGCCTGTTTCATTTAAAGGACTGGTGGGGCCTGGCGCCTGGGGAGAGTCCACAGAGCAGGGGGTTTCACCCTGGTTGCTCGGCCAGCACCCCAGGAGCCAGCCCCCCAGGTCAGGCAGGCAGGGTGTGGCCTTGACCTCTCAAATACTCCCAGGCCTACCATGTAGTTGGCCTGACCTTCACACAGGGGTATGGGAGGGTGAATGAAGATGGAATCCAGCCCACCTGCCACTCACCAGCAGCATTGCATTCACCCAGAGAAAGGGGCGCCTTTGTTTAATTCACCAAAGGGACCATGTGGGCCAGCAGCCACCCAGGCTTGTCCCCTTGCTGCAAGCCTGACAGGGGACAGGAGTTCATGAGTCAGGTCACCCCAACCCCCAGAAATCCTCCCACCGGGTGCCACCTTCCCTGCCTAGATTTCATAGGCTCAGCTGGCCCCCCTCTGAGAACAACGGTATTCTGTCCTCTGAGACCAGTATTTCTCAAACATTAGAATGACCTGGAATTCTCATTAACGCACCAGTTCCTGGGCCCCATGTCACAGTTCCTGATTCAGAAGGGCTTGGGGTGAGCCCAGAAATTTGCATTTTTAACTTATTGCCAGATGCTGCTTCTGCTGGTCCCGGGGCCACACTTGAAGATCTGCTTTCTCAGCTCAGCAAGAGGAGGAAGCCCTGGGGCAGCCTCAGGGCCCTGGGCAGCCTCGGTGTTCAATCAATGCGTATCGATTTTAGTAAATGGGAGCAATGAAGGGTAGATTGTTGATTGACTCTAGGATCCCACGAACAACTAGCTGCTTTCTGTCCAGACCTATTAAGTTAATGGGAAACTCAAGGGCAGAGGCAGTGTGAAATGTGACAGGGAGGCAGGGCTTGGCAGGCTGCAACGTTGAGCTCCGTAGAACCTCCTTCCAAACCGTCAGAAATAATAAAAATAATAACGGTAGCCATCATTTATGAAGCCTTTGCTCTGAGCCAGGGCCTGAGCTGAACTCCGTATGCCACCCTCCCAATAGAGCTGTGACATGGGAACATCCCACGCGAAGGTGAACCGATCTGGGCCCGAGGCCTCATAAGCGATGGGGAGCCCCGGGCTCCAGACCCACAAGCACTTGTCTTCAGACCCCACAAACTTTACCACCACACCCAGCTGTCTCCCCAAAGACGGAGAAAGTTGGAAGTCGGAGGTAGCGACACCCTGGAGAACGGCAGTCTCAGCCTGGGGAGAGAATCAGTTTCTGGAATCCAACAGCCTGCTTCCTAAACCGTGGCCTGGCATTTACTAAGTGCGTGAACTGGGGCAATCCCTTTACCCCCAGTGCCTCAGTTTGCCGAACTATGAAATGGGTGTGATTATTCCAACCCCCTGGACATTGTTGGATGGAATGAGAATGTATACAGTGTCTGGCACAGCCCAGCTCTTAGTAAAGACTGAATGAGGTTACTCCCTCTTGAAATGGGCACCTTCCTCTTCAAGTGTGTATGTTGAAGTGACGATTCAAAAGCACAGTTAGAAATGCTGCCTTGGTGTGGGGCAGGGGAAGGGGCAGACAGAGAGATCTATCCATGAAGAAGTTGCTGCTACAGTCCAAGCAGGGCCTAAGCTCAGCAGGGGTGGGGACTAACTTGGGCCCAAGGCCGGGGGCTTTGTGGCTGGATGGGGGAGGAGTGGCTGTCTGGGAAACCCTCATTCAGAGAGTGGCATGCCTAGTTTGGACATCCCAGTGCAGGAGTTGTACCTGGAAGAGGCCACACTTAGTACAGCACCTCCAGTGTGCTTCACCCTCCAGAAGCCCCTGCCTGGAGCTCCTCAGGCTGCCCAGATGGAAAGAGCATGGGAGTCCCTCCCGTTGGGCCTGAAAGGCAAACTGACACGGGGGGTGCCTGGGGGAGACACTCCTGCACCCAGAATCGCAGCTCTGGTACTGACCAGCCATAACCTTCACTTCTGGGAGCCTCGGTTTTCTCATCTGTAAAATAGGGATGGGATGCATGCTGAGCCTTTAACACAAGTGCTTATCACAAAGCAACCTCTCGCAAATACCGGCTGCTATGAGTCTTGTCGCCTTTACAACCGTGAGATCTTCAATAAGCTTTCGAAAACTGAGTCTCAGCTTTCTCGTTTCTAAATGAGTTCGTCCTCACAAAATTATTTCAAACATTAAGTGAGATAATAACGTATGTCAATCACCTAGCATACAGTAAGCACTCAGCAAATGCTGTGTGACCTCTAGCTAGAGACACAGAAGGCCTGCAGCTAGGGTGATAAGCTGTTCCACTTGCCAGTGACGGTCTAGTTTTAGCACTGAAAGTCCCATGTCCTGGAGCTTCCTTTGTCCAAGGCCAACCAGGACAGCTGGTCATCCTTCAACAGCCTGCCTGGCTGGGGTGCCTTCCTTGCTCCCTCAGGCAGTGGAGCGGGAATTTCCAGCCCATGTTAACCTATGAGAGTTCGGAAAGCTCTGAGCTGCCCTTGGGGTCTAAGAGGCCCCAGGATTCCAGGGTCAGGGTTCTGAGGATGAAGGGGCTCAGCGAGGCTCTGAGAGGCCCAGAGACAGGGTCCACCCCCCCTCATCCACCCTCGTTCAGATTCTCGGTTGACAGATCTCAGGCCAGGCTGCAAACAGAGGGGCAGGACCGAGGGAAAATGGAGACGGTCTCCGAGAGCCTGGCTGGGATCAGAGCAGGGAAGCAACCCTGTTCCCCAGGATGAATAATGCAGACAGAGGAAGCCCAGGGCGGGAGGAGCTGCCACCAGTCCCCCAGCCTGTTCCCAGCCAGGCTGCTCTGAGCAGGAAGCCTCCCAGCTGAGCCTGGAAAGCAGTTATCACTGGTGGGTGATTAAGTTACTAATCCTTCAGGGAGAAGACATTTAGAGGCCCATATTAAAGCAGTGCGTGGCAAAATTACATTCTGTTTCAATTTAGTTTAGCAATTCCCGTGATTTAGTTAAATGAAAAGCAATTGTTCCAATTAATAGTATTGAAGGTTATTCATCAAAAGTGTCAAAACAGCTCTGTGGCTGCATTAGTAACCCATTCTCTTGTCAGAGCTATGGATAATTCCCTAGGATAAGATGAGGAAATGCTAGGGTGTGGAAGCCTTGGGGAAAAGGGAAAAACCAGAGGGGGTATTTCCATGCACATGTGTGCACACGTACAGGCACATGTGCATGTGATCTGTGTGTGGAATTGGGCATATACAGGCACATGCGCCTTGCATGCATACAGATCCAAACTGTGCCCATGTCCACGTTTATATGTGTGTGAACACGTCAGTGTGCTTGAGTGAGTTACTAGGCACACAAGTGTGTTTGTGCATGCACAGATGTGCACGTGTATGTGCCTGTGTATTCCTGGCATGTATGCATATATGTGCAAACATGTACAAGTGCCTCATATGCCCATATATATGTGTGTGTACATAGGTGAATTTGTATACATGTGTGTACAGGTATTTAGAAATGCATGTATTCAAGTGTGTGTGTGTGTGCAAAGTGACCTTGGATCAAGGTATCCTAGGAAATGCATAGTGAGCATACATAGGCATGCACACCTTGAGGTACATTCACTTACACTGTAAATGTGTCTGTATGTATCAGGGCAGGAAGTGAAGGGAGTATGCTGCCTTTATAGCTGAGAGAAGACCCGTCTGTTTCCACCTGGAGGGCATAATGAGTGATCTGGCTTGTCTCCGGATGCTGCCCTTCAGATGCAGTTCCCATGGGGCAGAGAGATTTTCTGTCATGTTCACAGTTGTTCTCAGACTCCAGAAAAGAGCCTGGCACAGAGTAAGCCTCAATGACATATATTGACTGAATAGATTAATGAGTGGATGGATGAATAAATGGATGGATGGATGGATGGACGGACAGCAGGATGGATGAATAAGTGGATGAGCAGATGGACGGATGCATGGATAGCAGGATGGGTGGATGGATGGACAGATGGATGGCTGCAGGCCCCTGGCTCAATCAAGCCTCCTGGTGGTATGTGGGCCCCCAGTCTTCCCTCCCCAGAGTAATCCCAAGCTCTTCTAGCTTTCAGATTCAGCTGTAGAGCACATCCTAGCAAAACTCTATCCTGGGCAGGCAGCAGGCTCAGAGGGTTCAAAACTTGTTAGAATCAACCATTGCAAAGAGCAGGAGGGCAGGTACGTCTATGGAGAAGCTGGGAAAAACCTGAGCTCAGCATTGTAGGGCTAAGAGGAAGCTGGTCTGGCCGGGCAGGCCCAAGAGGACAAAGCCCAGAGGAGCTCCCACATCTAGCTCGTGTCCCCAGGCAGCAGCCACCAGCTCCTGACTCTATCCCAGGCCTGTCCTTCTCTGTCCCTGATTTTCTTCCTGCCCCACACCTTTCGAAGCACAGGGAAGCCTCTTCTTCATCCCTCATCCCATCACCACAAACTAAGAAGATAAAGGGAATCTACAAATTGCCTCGTATTGCCACTATCCCCACTTTCCAAACTTCCCTAGGCCTTGGGTCTCTCTGCAGCTGACCAGAACCTGGAGAAGTCCCACTTCCTGTGGCTATCAGTCCTCCTACAGTCGTTTTGAGCTTTGACAGTGTTTAGCCCTGTCCACCTGCTGTCAGGGCCTGCCCCCTAGTGGCTGAATCTAGCCTATACACTGACCCCTCCCCATGGCACCAACTCTGAGCCTGGTGCCCCCCTCAGCCAGCCTCAACGAAAAAGGACCTCCGAGTCCTTGCAAAGGCTCCACGCTGCCCCATTTCCCCCTTACCAGACTCAAACACAGAGGTGCCAGATCATCCCACACCCATATGATGGGGGCCTGGCTGTCCAGGGCTCACATTGCTCTCCACAGCCCCCAGGGTGTCTGTGCGAGTGTCCATCCATCAGCACGGTGATTAAGCATGGAAAGGAAGTGTTAGGATGTAATCCCTGAACTCACAAGGCTCATAAAGACAATAGCTGGGACGGTGGCAAGAGACATCAGGCGTCCTGTCTATTTTGGGGAGGCCCCAAGTATGGCTGGCCAACACCAAGGGTATCCTGGGGCTCATTAATCTGTGTGGGAGTGACAGAGACAGGATGGAGGGTCCGGGAGGCCTTCCGCCAGCCGTTTCCTCCCAGCTGGCCAGCTCTGGCCATATTCCTCTTGTGGAGCCCCTGGCCCTGGCCTCAGGAGACCCAGCCTTGCCAGCTCTCAGTGGCAGACCCAGTCACCTTCCTCTTCTTTCAAAGGCTTTTACTGAGAGATTAGAGGCCCTGGCCTTTCTGGGATCCACTCTTTGTTTTCCCCCTGAGGGAGGCAAAGGAAGACGTAAAACACCATCAGCCTCATCCAGGCTGAGGCAATGGAGAATCTGCCTCGAAAATTCCTTCTGGTGCTCTGTTCCCACGCCTCCTCTGAGCTCAGGAGTAGCCAAAGGTTAATTGCTGGGTCTTTGGGCTCCACCGTGGGCTGGAGCCAAAGGACCCAGTGCTAATGGTGCAATTGCTACCTATGCCTCTCCCCTCACCCTTTGCCTCCCAGGTGTTAAACAGCTCTGTAACTTGAAAGTGATCATGGCGGATGTATTTACACCACGGAAATTGGCAAACACTGTTAAACAAAGCAGTACCAGCAAGGGAGGCATGGCCCCTTTCCTGTTCCCTGGCTGGAAGGCACGCATCTAGACGACTTGGTTGGAAAGGATTGCTTGTGAAAACTTTAGAGCCATAGACACTTGGAGTGCATAGCAGGTCTGTAGTTCCCAGCATCCTAACCTCCTTCACCTGTCCTTGCAATCTCCATCCCTGGACGATTCCGACAGGGGATCAGTCTGAAAATTCGGTAGACCTGGATCACACCGATGGACATTGCTCAGGCCCTTCATTTCTCAACAGTAAAATAGGAGCCGCAATGTCCCATTCTAGGGCCAGCATTTTTTAGGGTCTTTACGAGAATTGAACAAACTGTGGCATGCGAAGCATCTGAACCAGACCATGGCATGGAGGCAGTTGTGGGCATGGCCGGTGGTAACTGGTCGATCAACATCAGCTGTTGTGTCACTATCATCATTATTATTACTTTCCTCATAGGGCGTTTTAAGGCTAAAATGAAAGAAATGTAAGAACATTTGTACTACTTTTTTTCCCTCAAAACACTTCCAGTAATGTAAACCAAAAGTGGCCTGGTGTCTTCTTCAGCTTCGCCTGTACCCAGGTCCAAAGGACTAGAGGTGACCAACTACACAACTTAGCAGCTTTTAGGGAATAAGACATTTCTGACGCATGTGTGCACATGCACGCACGCACACACACACACACACAGAGTCCTGGTGCTTTTCCTTTTCACTTGCGATGCACATGCCAGGGTAAATTATTACAAACTCAAATTTTCTCCCAGGGAGAACCTGAGATATGGCATCTACTCAGATCCTCAGGGAAAGGAAGACTTTAACCAGCTGCTTGTCTGGCATCTGGTCAAAAGCAAACATCAAGGTCAAAAAACCAGAGTGGTGTTTTCCCCAGGAAGGACCCTCTCTGTCCGGAATGAAGCCCTCTCTGTCCATGAATGAAGCCCCGCATCTCCAGCCCCTAAGGGAATACCTCACGGGAGGTCAGAAGCACAAGAATCATCTCCTGCCCGGCCAGGCAGTCATATCCACTCCCGCAGGCCCCGTGTTCGGGGGTGCCAGCAGGGCAGAGGGTGGTTTGCCGAGGCGAAGCAGAGATTACACTGTGGAGAGACTCAGCTGGGCTCCAGCAAGTGCTTTCACTTCTCTGAGCTTCTGTTTCCACATCTGCAAAGCGAGAATCATACTGCCAACCTTGAAATCCTGGTATGTGGATGAAAAGCCCTGGTGCATAATTAGTGCTTACACCGGTTTGTTTTGCACCTGCCTGACCATTGCACTGAGTTTTGCCTGGGGCCCCCAAAACATGGTATCAACAACCAGGGTTATTCCTCATTGCCCCAAGCAGAGCCCTGGGCCCCAGGAGGCAAAAAAAAAGTCCACTGTGTGACCTGTTGCTATGGTACAGGCCTCTGTTCTCCACACCGTCACAAGCCCAGCTAGCCAGGCGCACAACTGGGAGGGAACATTGTCAGCTGCAGTGGTAGCTGATCCAGGCAAGGGCAAGACTCTGGGAGTCTTGAGGCAAGAAAAGAAAGCCTCAAAATGTCAACTTTGTCAATACCAAAATGATGAAGGATGCTATCAGCCGTACTTGAGGCAAAAGGACCACCTGAATCCCTGACCCTTCCCAGCATGTGTGTGAGTACCTGCGTGGACACGTGTGCATGCACAGGCCTATGCCTGGGCAGATGGATGCAAGTTTGCATGTGCGGGCTTCCTATGAGTACACACGTTCTGTGGACTCGTACTTCCTGGGCATGTGTGCACAGGGAATGGGTACGTGTATATACGCATGTGCAATCCCTTATGTGTAGGTGTGTGCTTGTTTGCTTGTGCTGTGTGTGCAAGTGTGGGATTGCACTTATGAGCAAGCGCATGGGGCGGTTGCACATTCTTACCTGTGCCGCTCTGGCTGCAGACAATCTGCAGATGGCTGCAGGTGAATGAATGTGCAAATGTGTACAGACGTATGTGTGTATTTTTAGGAGCAGAGAGTACAAATAAACAGCATAAACAAGATGGTTGGGAGGGGGGCCTAAATACTTAGGAAGACAAACAGCCCCCACAAGGACTTTGGAAGCACTCATTATGTACAAATAATGTAGATGCTAATTACAAATTACTCTTTTCTGCTCATTAAAGCAGAACTGCTGCACTTTATTAGTTCACTTCTGGTTACTCTACTCACTTGAACATAATAAAAATGCCTCTGGGGTCAGGAAGACTCCCACACGGGGCTGAGGGAGCCATCTCGGGCTATGGGAGTTGTCACCCAGATCAGGGGCCAGGACAGCGATGCTGACTCCTCTATCCACCCCCACGACCCCCATGTTTAATCAGTCACCAAATTCTTTCCACCCTACCTCCTGTCCTCTATCCCCACTGACACTGCACGAGCTCAGTCCCCACACCTCTGCACTGACAGCCCTGGACACCTGCCCAGACTGCCTCCCTACAGGTCTCCCTGACTTCAGTCTCGCCCTAAGATGCTGTGGGCACGTCTCCTCACCCCACTCCTGCCCTCAAAAGTCCCGCTGCTTTCCCATGGCCACTTTCCCAGGAAATCTCGGGCTGACAGCTGTCCCACCAGACTGTGGGTGCTGAGCACCTCTGCAGCCGTACTCCTGCACTGCATGTCCTGCAGTGCAGAGTTTCTCCCAGCCGGTCCCCTGAGCCCATCTTCTGTCTGGCTGAGGCTTCCAGGTCTGGGCACACGTGTTTTCCTCAGTGCCCTGTGCCCTGTCCTTTCTATTCCTGTCCCACTGGCCAGATCTGCATGGTGGGTCCTAGTCCAGCTTGCTCACCTCTACTCTCAGAAACCACCGCTCGTGCCTCTGGTTGGTGACTAATTTCTCCTCTGATCTTCCTCTGTGCTTTGTACCCAAGCATTTGTCTGCTTGTTTGCTGACGATCCCGCCAACTAGACTGCAGACAGGGGCTTTGCTTTTGTCATACGCACAGCCAGTACCTAGAACAGTTCCTGGCACCGTGCAGACATTTAATAAGTATGTGTTTAATGAAGAAAATTACTATACTTATCATACTGCCCAACCCGCTGTTATTATCACTCCAACTGATATGATCAGCTTCACCCCATTGGCATTAGGGTTTTTACGATAATTAAACACTGGTTTGGGCTCCCACTCATGTGTTCTGAGGATGTCCTTCTCACCTCCCTGGGACCACTGCTTTCTGATAACTTCTGGTTCTATTAGTCACTTGGGCTCTTTTCACACAGAGCTGCTAGGACTCAGGTGCACCACCTAGAGGATGAAACGTGAAACAACTCAAGAAACAGCCCCAGAAGAAGCCCTCTTCGTGGGAAGCAGGGTACAGTCACGGAGTCACTATTTCCCAGGCACTTCCGTTTGAGGCTGGGTCAAAAGAGGCTCCCAGCCTCAGCTGTGGTGTTGCGTCCATGATCAGTCTTTGACACGCGTTCTGGGCTCTAGTCAAAAGTCCGGGCTTCTCCTTCCTTTCTGCTACATTCTCTCTTCTGCCCTTTCTCCCCTGCTAATCAAAGAAATTCTCATAACCTAGAAAGTCAGACAGTTTTGTTCCTTCTCTCTTGCTCTGTGTGAATATTCCTTCATTCTCTGTCTGGTAGCCTCCTAGTTACAGACACTGAGGAGTATGGACTTGGGGAACCATTACGATTTTCTGCCTACAGTCTCTTCCAAAGCCACCGGTTGACTCCTCATCTTAAGTCATCACACCCAAAGGGCCCACTCATGTCCCTCTTCCCAGAGATATTTTTCACTATGGCTTTTATCCCTCCCTATGACACAGAAGCAGCGGTCTACTTTTAAAAGCAGCTTCTTTCATTAATACCAAAATAAGTTACTTACCTAGAACCCAATATAAAATTATGTGTTTATAGGTAGCATCCATCAAGACATATTAAGACTTTTTGAAGGCAAGTTTCATTCCATCAGTTTCTACATTCTAAGCTCCAAACCAGGCTTTTTCCTGAAAATCTGGAACATTTGGAAGATGACACCACCTCTCTGCCTTTTTCCAAGCTCAGGGGTCTGAGAGCTCTTGGAGTTTCCTAAAGAGCTAAAATCTGAATGTGAAGATACCAAAGAACTCACGAGAAGTACAAGCAACTGTCAAACCAGTGTAAGAAAAATGGGGAAACCGGTAAACTGACCCAGCACTTTAACTCTAGGGAAGAGGGCTTCGCGAGGGCATGTGCGTAAGTAAACAACAGTGAACGTCTCCATAGGGCATGAAGCTAAAGCCTGGCAGGATGTGACAGAAAGAAAGAAAATTCAAACGAAAGGATAGATGTACCATGTTCATAGATTGGAAGGAAATATCTGAACGTAGCAGTTCTCTCCCAAAGTAATCTATCGCTAAATTCAAAGAAAAAATCTGTGACATTTTTTAAATGTGACATATAGCAAGGTGATCCTAAAAGTCATAAAGATGAGTAAACCACAAAGAATGGCCATGATCATTTTGAAGAAGGAGGAAGTGGAAAAGAAGGAAGAGAATGAGGGTGGGAGAACAATTTCCCTTACTATATATAAACAGTAATTATTCTAACAACTCATCAGTGAAAAAGTCTCAGTTTAAAATGGGCAAAGGATCGGAATAGAGATTTCTCCAAAGATTCATAAAAGCCAATAAGCACAAGAAAAAATGCTTGACATCGTTAGTCATCAAGGAAATGCAAATCAAAACCACAATGCCAGCCTTTCACACTCATTAGGATGCCTATAAACAAGACAAATGGAAATTGTCACGTATCAGTGAGGATGTGGAGAATCATACTCTTCATGCATTGCTGGTGAGAATGTAAAATGGTGCTGCCGATTTAAAAATAGTTCCTCAAAAAGTTAAACATGGGGTCACCATACGACCCAGCAATGCCACTCCTAGCTATATAGCTAAGAGAATTAAAACCATAGATTCATACAAAATCCAGTACATGAAAATTCATAGTGACATTACTTATAATAGCCAAAAAATGGAAAAAACCCAAGTGCCCACCGACTAATGAATGGATAAACAAATTGTGATATATCCATACAATGGAATATTATTCAGCCACAAAAAAGCCATATGGTGCTATCACATGCTACAACATGGATTTATCTATGTGTCAATGTGGATAAATTTCAAGGATATGACATTCATTAATATTTTTCTGAATTATGCATGGAGTAACGATGCATGTAAATGTTAAGTATTCGAACACTATGCCATTTGGGGATGCATACTTACATGTAAATTGTAAGAACACGGAAGCAAAGTTTACACAGCAGCTTTAGGTTGTAATCACCTCTGGAGCAGAGGGTGCCCCTTTCTTTAACTGTAATGTTTTATTTTGTTTCTTTACTAATGATTCCAAACATGGCAAAAATACAAATTGCCATGTTTGTTAAATCTGGGTGGTAGATGAATGGGTGTCGGTTCTAGTATTCTCTATCATTTTCTGTATATTTTAAATAATTCATAATTATTTTTAAGGGGAAAATTGCATAAGGGAAACACAAGACTGAAGTCAGGAACTAGTTAAAAATCTACTGTAATAATGCAAGAAGGTGGAAGTTCATGGACCAAGAGGGTTTCAGGACATCTGAGAAAGGGGATGGAATTGAGGGCAAGGCAATTTAGTGGGTAGAATTGAGAGAGTAAAAAATACTATGCAAACTTCAGCTAGGGCAATGAGATGAACACAGGATGACTGTTCACTGAGTTAGGAAAGAGGAAAGAAGGAGCTGGCTTGGGAAAATAATGAATTAAGTTAAGGAAATGTTTGTTTTGAGATATCAGGCAAATAAACAAACCTTTGGCCTGGTGATCAGAACCCAGACCAGGCAGTTTTTGGAATGTAGTTGGTAACTGAAGACCTGGGACCATGTGTAGGGTAGAAATGGGGCAAAGAATGGAGCCACGGAGCAGCCCAAAATATAAGGTTTGGGCTGACAGAGAAGAAGCCTGCAGATGTGACTGGGAGGTGACCAGTGAGGTCAAAGGAAAATGAGGAGAGTGTGGGGGCCCAAGGACAAAAAAGACGTGAGGCTTCCGAAAATGAATGAAGACGTCAGTGCTATCTGGTGCTCCATCTAGTGAAATCAAGTCCCCAGATTTCCAGTGGATGTAACAACACAGAAGTCATTGCCAGCCTGGAAGTAGGAATCCAACTGAGGAGGAGTAATCAAAGGAGAGAGAACTGTGTCAGCCAGTGCAGACACTTGCTTTGAAACCAGACTGCCTGGGATTAAATCCCACACCAGTGTGTGCCTCTGGGCAAGTCACCTAATCTCCCTATGCTTTCATTAGGCGTTAGCTCACCCAGTATTAATTTACCATAGGGCTATGGTGAGTAGTAAATAAATTAGTAACACGTGAGTTAGCATAGTCAACATACATTGTCACTATGCTGCCAATAATCAGTACGTACACACCACTGTTATGAAATGTGCCTGAGATTGGCTAGTAGCTAGAAGTGTTGGGCCAAAAATGGTGGTGATTGGGTGAAAGATACTGAATATATTTAGAAGCTGATAGAAAATTGGTAGGGAAAGCATTTGGAGAGTTAAGAGAAGGAGAAGAGATGGGAGGTGGATGGAGACAGTGGGGTTGGGGTTCAGAGAACATGTCAGAAATCAGCCTAAAGCTGGAGGCAGTAAATCTCTACTATGGCAGGAAAGCAGATGGATGCAGGTTGAGCTACACTTGCAGGTGGGCAGGCTTCTATTTTTGCAGTGACCTAGTCGATGAGGTTGTCTTTCCACTGTAAAAAGAAGGGAGATTGGAGGTCAGAGATACTAGATACCATGAGACAGGTGCTTTGGAGAACAGCAGAGAGACCTCCCCTCCAAAAAGGAGGCAGATTCCTGGGTAGCATGGGGTCCTGGGGGCAGCCTGGAGACCAGGAATTTGCAGATTGCCATGCACAGGCATCCAGGCATTCAAGCAAACACTGGTCTCCTGACATCTACCCAGAATTGTCTGTCATCTGATAAATGAGGAGACACAGAAACCAGCAACACAGACAACCAAGTAGATGCCAGTTGGCACCAAGAAGGTCAGCTGGGTCCAGACACGCAGTTGGCATTCAGTGGGTGCTAGGCAGGGGAGCAAGATCTGAAACCCAGGCACAAGGCTGGTACACATTTCTCACAAGGTTGACTTCACCGTGAATCCCAGAGTGATGAGCTGGGGATGCTCAGTAGTCTATCCTGTTACAAGTCAGGACTAACCCAGGACCACTTACTTATGTGTCTTTGAATCTACCGGAGGAGCTATTAAACATGCAAATGTCGTCTCTCCATACTTCGAGATTCAAAACCAGTAGACTGAAGAGAAAAAACCTGCATTCTGACTCACACAAAGTTGGGAAAACAACACTCCAGGTCCTGGGGCCCAGCTTCTCCTGCTGGTGGTCGTCAACAGGCTCTGCTATGCAGAAGCCAGGACACAGACAGGCCTGGCAGGTGGCTCCCCATTCCCAAGTCCTGAAGGTAGACCCACAGGACCCTCTAAGACACCAAGGGGTTAAGCAAAGCGCTGGGAACCTGCATACTTTTATTACATTATAGGGATGTTATTGCATTATAAATAATGCCACAGGATGCATTATTTATACATTTAATATCAGCCTTGCTTATAAGTCAGATCTCTTCACTTTTAGATAAATACTCCGTCTGCAGCCGAGCTCCTGCAGCCAGGCGTGGACAGGGAGTGGAGTGTGTGCTCCCGCCCTCTCAGACAGCAGAGGGAGGGCAGACACATGTCAGAGACAGCAAAAGCCTTGTGATGGGAAGCAGATAATGTCTTTATGAAAACTAACAGATGGCTCTTTTGAAAGCCCTTTCAGTTCTCCTCTCTTCTGATAAGAGCGGGTAAGCAAGACACACTGGAGAGAGCTTTATGGGTTTGTACTCATTGTCCAAAGAGTGCAGAGATAGTGGACAGGGAGGCCAAGGGTAGCGGGGGGATTGGGAGGAGAGGAAGGAGAGGGTGCCTGGCTCCTTGCTGCTGGGGTGCATTGGGGCAACAGGAGCAGTTAGCTGTCCCTTCTCATTCATTCAAGCCTCTGTTCATTCAGAATATTCACCTTGATGGCTTTCCATGTGCCAGCTCCTGAGTTAGGTGCTAAAAGAGATCCAGAGATGAATAGGATGAGGCCAGTCAAGGGTTCGCCAACTGTATGAAAATACACTTACACAAACATAACTATGATCATGACATTGAGTGATCTACATCAAAAGCCAAGGCAAAAAAGTTTGTCGAGTTCAGAGGAGAATGATGCTACCCTAGCCATGAAACTATTATTGTTGTCAATATTACTATTTTAGCTAAAAAAAACTACTGCACTTATGTGTCAACCCGTCTGTTGTAAATACCGCGTCCTCTGTGGCACACTCTGTCCAGGTGCTGGGTGGGGGGGTGAGGGCAGCAGAGGCCGAGACAGACAGAGTCCAGGCCTCTCGGAACTCACACGCTGTGGAAAGACAGGAAGCAAGTAAACCCAGAGAATCATTCCAGACACTAGAGGTGTAACAAGGAAATGAGGAAGGACAGAGGGAGTGGATTTGGGTAGGAGGACTTCTCTTCAGAGGGAACCTGTGACCTACAATCTCAATGATGTCACATGAGGGTGGGAGACATAGCTTATAAGGAGGGAGCGGCGGTCCCGAGTCCCTAGAGGTGGGTATGACTGGCTCGTGCAGAATCAGAGGAAAGAGCTTTCCAGATGGTGGGAAACAGATGAGCACAGGCACTCAGGTCAGGCACTGAATGGAGGGTCACTGTTATGCTGGGAAGGAAGACACAAGAATGATGAAGATGATCAGGTCAGCAGGGGGGTCAGAGGGTCTGACCTGAGATGTCTACACTTCACTTTTCAGGGGTTGGAGGTTGGGGGGACACTGAGAGCTGCAGAGAACAATTGGATAAGGGCCGAAAGCAAATCTCGCCGCTGTGGCTAGGATGGATTGAAGAGCCAGGGGAAAGAATGGAGGACAGAAATTACCAGGAAGCTGCTCCCATCATCCAAGGGAAACGCCCTGAAGGGTGACCTAGGCTGTGCTTCCTGGAGCACAGCCCTTACCTCTCACTCACACTTTCTCCCTCAATTTCTCTCAAATCCAGAAGTTCTTCATGTATTTGGGATAGAAGGCACTAGTTTGGCAAGGATGTTTCCTAAAGTTGTTTGTCCTATTCCTTTCAAAACTTACAAGTCAGTAATTTAGAACCACACAAACACGGAGTTAACAGTGCAGCATGAAACCAATGCCAGTTTCCAGGTTTGATCATTGTGCTGCAGCTCTAGAAGGTGCTATCATCGGGGGGAGATGTGTGAGAGCAAAGCCCACCTCAGGAGGTTCAGTTCTGTGTCTACCTTTGCTTCAGGATTTTAGTTTGGGTTCACCACTGACCCTTCTGCACCTGACACTGCCCCGCATGGAGCAGGTGTACCGACCATGGGGCAGGGGGTGAGGAAGAGTGAGGGAAAAGGGAACAAAAGGAGAGTGGGCAAGAGGGAAATAGGAAGGAAAGGAAAGAGGGAGGGAGAGAAGGCAGGATGCGATCAGTCATGGGGAAGGAGGCAAAGATAAAAAGCAAAGACCATGCTAGAGAAGCAAGAGCCCCCCAGCCTGAACACCCAGTGAGTCCTAGAAGCACCCTTCAAGGGGCAACGGCAAGAAAGATGTGAAGGTCCAATCGGGCAGCTCAGTTTGTTAAAGCATCATCCCAATATGCCGAGGTTGCGATCCCCCGCCAGGGTGCATACAAGAATCAACCAATGAAAATGAAAGCATAAATAAGTGGAACAATAAATTGATCTTTCTCTCAAAAGAAAATTTTTTTTAAAAAGAGTGTGAAGGAAGGAACAGCCATGGGTCAAGAGGGCCCTGGGTCTGGAAGTGGAGGAGAAGGTCTAGCCCTGGAACCAAGACAATTCGCCCTCTGAGAGACAGTTCTGAGTTGGCACCAACGTGACCTGGGTCCCAGCAGGGGAGGCCTGGGGACTGGACAATTCTCCATGAAAACAGAAGCCAGCTGCCAGCGGTACCTCCACTGCAGAACCACACGGATGTTCTAGGCTGACCCCAGAGAACTTCAGATGCCAGGAAATTGGCCTTGAATCCTATTAGTTTTCTCCCCAAATCCATAGGTTGAAATCCTTACCCCCAGTGCCTTAGAATGTGACCGTATTTGGAGATCAAGTTTTTAAAGAGGTGATTAAGGTTTCATGGGTCACTAGGGGAGGTCCTGATCCAACACGACAGTGTCTTTATAAGAAGAGGAGGTTAGGACACAGACACACACAGAAGGACGACCCCATGAAGACACAGGGGGAGGAAGACAGCCATGTGCAAGCCAAGTGCGAGGCTTCAGAGGAAATCCACCCTATGTACACCTTGACCTTGGGCTTCCTGCCTCCAGAACTGTGAGAAAGTAAATGTCCGTTGTCTCAGCCACCCAGTAGGTGGTACTTCATGGCAGCCCCAGAAACCTAACACAAATCCCAACCATTTGGCCAAGGGCACACATTGAGAACATCCCAGAGGAGGGGATCTGAGAGAGGCAAGGCCCGGACCCAAAGGAGCAGTTGCTGGAAGAGAAGGTGACATGCATGGGCACGCCACTCCTCTGGCCTCTGAAAATGGGGACAATGAGAAGAATAGAAAGGATGTGGCACCAGGGACAAGAACACACTTTGGAGTCAGACAAAACTGGCTTCAAGTCCGAGCTCTGCCACTCACTTGCTATGTGACTTGAAACAAATTATCTGATCTCTCTAGGACTCAGTTTCCTCATCTGTAACCTGAGGGCAATACCAACATCCCCATGGAAATGTCGTGAGAACTCACACAGGTTAATCTCCTAGCAGAGTGCTGATGATCGAATTAGCTGGTGGTACCACCACTGTGGGGTTTTTATTTGGGGGTTCTGGGGGAGGCGGGTTTGTTGTTGCTGTTGTCTTTGCTAAAGATTTTGTTATATACTTTCTGAAAAAGAATGTGAGAGAGAGCCAAATAGAGCTGGCTCGGATTTTTATAGAAAAATGAGGCCATGACTTTGGGGGCCACCACTGCTGCTCACGTGGCCACCAGCTCTGTGACCTTGGGGAGTCCCTCAGCTGTGCTGAGTCTTGCTGTCCTTGTGGATCCATTAAGACCGAAAACGCCTGCCCCACCTGCCCCCTCTGCCCACTGGGGTGGCCCTGGGGAGGGTATCCAGTGCACAGAGGAAGACTGCCAGCTGTGTTCAGCCCCAAACTCCCGCCGGCACTTCCAGTCCTAATCTAACTGGGAGAGAGAAAGCGCATCCCTAGCTGACCTTTCGGCAAGGTGAGCCCAAACCTTCCCTCTGAGCCACAACACATTCTCTCCCCCAGCTGCCCCATCCCCAGGATCAGAGCCTTCCCTCAGCAAATCATGGTAATAAATATGGTCTGAAGCAACTCCAGCTCTTACAGCCTTAATAAATGGGTTGCCATAGTGGCAAATTCCAATGCGGGGAGCATCTTTTCAATAAAGGCTGAGAGGGTTATTAATAACGTTAATGTAGTGCCTCGCAGTCACAGCCTCATGGAGAGGGCCTCTCGCCCTCCTCCCCCGGCCCATCCCTTCCAGGACTGGCCGGCAAAGAGTGCCTGACTATGGCCCCTGTGGGGCTGTGACCTGGGAGAGACCCACAGCCAGACACCTTGAGGGGCTGGAGACAGGGCCGGCAGGACCCCGGCAGGAGCTCACAAGGAGTTAGCTCCCCCCATCTGACCATCCAGTGACCCTCCCGGAACACACTTTCCGTGGGCTCTGGAGGCTGCAGCTGCATACTGTTGAGGTTGAGAGAACATTCTTTCAGGGTGGACAGACCTGGGCTCAAATCCCAGCTGCGTTCTTTATGCCTTCCTGGGCTGCATTACTTAAAAATGAAAAGCTCCTGGAACTCCCCCCACCCCATCAGCTCACCCTGGCTGCCATTTCCAGCAGCATTGCGGGCATAGCCGCTCACCAAATATTTCCAGCCCTCCACCTCCCAGGGCCATGGCCCAGCTGGACCCCTTCTGTTGAGTGGGACCAACAAATTCTAAGCAGAAATGACACAGGTCACTTCAGGGACAGGCCTTAATTGACCACATGAAACACTCCAGAGTTCTCTTTGACCTTGTATGCATCCAAGATTGCAGGTGCCCCACTGGCCTGGTCCCTGAATGGCTGATACGCAGAAGGACAGAAAGCATGGCCAAGAAGTAACCCTTGGTTGTTTAAAGTCAAAGGTCATAATCTTGTTTGGGCTTTGAGAGCCAGATGGTTCCTGTTGCAGCTTCTTGATTCTGCCACTGTAGCGTGAAAGCAGGCATAGATAATACCTAAGCAGATAGGCGTGACTGTGGTCCAACCAAACTTGATTTACCAACGGGCAGCATTTTGTCCGTGGGCCATGGTTGGCTGAACCTTGTTTTAAGCTAAGAGGATTTGTTGCTTTAAGCCTGTCCTGACTGATGGGCCCTTCTCCCCTTCCAACAACCCCTACCACATATTCACTTAGTTCACTTGGCGTCCACCTTCCCCAAGGTGAATGTCAGCACACTGAGGTCAGGAGTCTACTGTATCCCTGACAACACAAAAGCATTTGCATCCAGGGCATGCTCAACAAGTCTTCTTAAAAAAGCAAATGTTAAATCATTAGCAGGGTGACCATAAGTTAAGTCACTTCACCTCCTTGGGCCTCAGTTTATTCAACTTGTAGTAAAATAACAGGAAGAACAATGGACCCCACAACCCTGGGTTGTTCCATGAAATGGTTGTTCATGGAGGATGCTCCATGAAATAATGTGTGTTGTGTGTGTGACACATAAGTGTTCTGTAAGTGGTAACTGATCGAAGTCCTGCTCTGTAGCAGGCTCTTTGCCTACCTACCACTCAGTCCTCCCCTCTGTAAAATGGGGTGCTGATGCTAAGAGTCCACGTTAATTAAGTTAGATGTGAAGCTGTAAGCAGAAAGATTACTTTCTATGGATATATACCCTGTAAAGCAGGAACTGGCAAAAAAAAAAAAAATCCATGGGCCAAACCCACTACCTGGCTGTTTTTATAAATAAAGTTTTATTGGAACATAGCCACGTTCATTTGCTTACATACTGTCTGTGGCTGCTTTTGTACTATGGTAATAGAGTTGAGTAGTTACAACGGAGACTCTAGGGTCCTCGAAGCCTAAAATACAAGGTGAGGCAAAAGTAGGTTTATGGTTGTGAGTACACACAATACAGGGTTTATTCTTGTATTATTTTTATTTAGTAATTATTTTTTAGTAATGATTGTATTATTTTCCATACAACTGTAAACCTACCTTTGCCCAACTTTGTATTTCCCATCGGGCCCCGTACGGAAAACGTTGCCAACCTTTACTCCAAATGACCACGGAGCCCAGAAGGACAAGAGAAAGTCGTCTTTCTCTTCGGAGCTTAGGTTTGTGTAGCTGGTTTTTGTGACTCAAGGCTGACATTTTCACCCGTAAAGTTTTACTGTAGAAGGCTAACTCCTGTACTGGCCCCCGAAGAGAGCTTTCGAAGTCTTGGTGCTATCGCTCTCACTCAATAAACTCTTACCTGCCTGTCTGTGTCTCATCCATAATGGGCCTGCAAAGCCGTCTTAATCACTCATCCGTCCATTTATTTAGTCACTTGACAAACACTTGCTGAGCACCTATGGTACGACGGTGAACAAGACTGACCCCCACCAGTAAGGATATGGTCCAAGATTCTGACCCAGAGTTTGTCACTTCTCTGCCCACTCCATTAGGTTGCCTTCCACTGGCTGATTATGACCCCACCTAACAAGGAGATCATATTATTCACATTTCACCACTCTCTCCTCGAGGATACTGAGGACTTGGCACAGTACACCATTCATCCATTTGTGTATTTGTTATACAAATATGGGTTAAGTAATTACTCAGTGGCTGAAGAAAGATGCCACTTCTGTCCTCACAGACTTAGAGTGCATGGCACATAATAGGTGCTCAACAAATATATTTCAGACACACTCATTTCCCAAATGCCCTGCTGGAATTTAGATTCACTTGGCCATCCTATGTGCTCTGAAGACAGTACTGGGGAACGGGCAGGCATTCAGGAGCAACTTTCATTCTTATCTGTCATACGCCAGCTCTGTGGTCTTGGAGAAGTCATTTAAACTCTCTGAAATTAAACTTTTCACCTGCACAACTGGTCCCATATCCATAACCCACACAGATGCCACAGGGATGAGATGAGGTCGTGCCCCGAAAGTCCCTAGTGCTGAGATAACAGACAGCAATAACAATGGCTAGTGTTCATCCAATGCCTAATCAGTGACTAACAAGTCCTTGGCATTTCACAAGTCAACTCATGCAATGCTCACAACCAGCCTGTGAGGTAGGAACTGTGATCGCCCCTGGGTTATAACTGAGGACACAGGCAGAGCAAGGTTGAAAATCTTGCCCAAAGTCCCACAGCTACTAAGCAAGAAGTCAGCCAGGAGGTGTCCTGTAAATCTGCTGAACACATCTGCTGAAGAAGAACGTTCCTCAGTCTAACACGTCTGCTGGGTCCAGTGGTCCCTGTTCCCCAAGGGCTTTTCTTTAATAATAAAATCTAGAATCTCACCAGACCCCATGTCCAACTCACTCCCAGCTCCAGTGGTTTCAAACTGGGTTCTCCAGATGCTGAGGTCCTGTCCAGATGCCCCTGGGGACACTGTGGGGACAAAGAGGGGCCACCAGTGTGCTTATTTCCATTTTATCTTGTGTCCTTCATGGACCACAAGCTTCTCCACTTTTCAGAAAACCTGTAGGAGATCAACTCATTCCCCAAGCATCTTTCTACAGTTTGCTCAGTAACTAGTGGTAGAAAGTGGTT
Organism: Micronycteris hirsuta; assembly: GCA_004026765.1. Taxonomy (NCBI): domain Eukaryota; kingdom Metazoa; phylum Chordata; class Mammalia; order Chiroptera; family Phyllostomidae; genus Micronycteris; species Micronycteris hirsuta. Next base: position 90,803 of record PVJI01002516.1, on the reverse strand, counting down.
TGTTGAGATCCGGGGCTCACTGAGTACATTGGGAGATGCCACCCTTCTCCTAGTGACCTCAGCCATCATGGGATTCAGTCCCACTGAACTCTGCCATGTCTGCAGGGAGTGAGCCCCACCACAGGAAAAGCCCAAGTGCCGATTCCGGAACCTCCAATACTGTGTGACCTCGGGCAAGCTGTTTACCTCCCCATGCCTCGGTTTCCTCCTGGGTAATCTGCAGGCTATAGCATGAACCTGAGAAAGCTACTGTTAGTAGCAGAAAGAGCACCTCACGCCTCATGCCTCACGTATAAGGGGAGAGCCCTGACTAAATGGAAGTGGTGGTTAAAGTGCACGCCTCCATTAAAATTTTCTCTTCGGTGATGCATATGGTAATATTAGAAATAAAGATGATAATACCAATAACAACCGCTAACAGAGAGTGAATGTCCACTGTATGCCATACATTGTTCTAAGCCTTTTGCACAACACATTTTCTCTTCTCTTTATGGCAGTCTTTTGAGGTAGCCACAGCTGTGGTTCTGCAGGAAATTGTAGCACAGAGAGACCAAGCAATATGCCCAAGGTCACACAGCCAATAGGTTGCAAATCTAGCATGCAAACCCAGGCCTCTCCTACTCCAGAGCCGGAGGGCCGACCCACCACTCTACACCATCTCACCGGCTTACAGCTTCCCAGGCCTGCCCAGCCCCACCATCCGAGGATCCCAGACTCCCCAGGGCCCACAAGACTCCTCCTGCCCAGCCTGGAACTCTTCGACCTCCTCCCCCTGCTTCCTGAGCCGATGCCCGAGAAGTGACCCACGCCTTTGCAGAGCCCCCGCAAAGCCCTCAGCCTGACCCCCATGTAATGAAGGGAATTAATATGGCCGAGCCTCCAGCCCGGCCGAGCCACTTCCCAGCAGCCCCAGCCAGGCCTCTAATTGATTAGGCCATAAAGCCTGGGCACTAAATTGAAAGGAGCCGCACTAATTCTCTTTTATGTTAAATTTCTGTCTTTCCCCTTTATCGAACCCCCCACCCAATGTCCCTTTCCCTCCCCATCATGGGCTTGCTGTGGGCCTGGTTTTTCTGTGCACAGATTAAGTACCTAATCAAAATCTTGTCTCCCCTAATGGCATAAAATTGAAAGATAGATATTGCACTTTACACAGCTGATTAAACACTCGAATGTGGCTAAATGCTTAAAGGGCTTGTTACATTAACTAACTCTGTCATCTGCCCACTGTCTTATAATTGCGTGTGCTCGAGCTGCTTCGGGGGAGGCACGGCAGGACAGCTCTCCAGCCACCTCGTCTTGGTGGGCCCCACCACCCTCCAGGGGCCTCCTGCTCCATAGCTGAGCCAGGGCACAGGGCATCAGAGGCCAGGAGTGGCCACCATGCTCCATTCTGGCTTCAGGCAGCAGGGACAGGAGGTCAGAGCGTGACTTCATGCCTTATCAGTCAGTGCCCTCCCTCCCCTCCCACTGCAGCAGGCCCTTCCCACCCCCACTCCCCACACCCCTCAGTGCTGGCCTCTTGCCTCCGAGAGTATTCATATCCCCCCAGCCCACTCGTATGGCCAGCGGTGTCCTGATCATCTGCTTGGCTTAGCATCTGGAACCTTCATATCCCTCTTCCCGTCACCTTCAGGTGCTCAAACCCACCTGTTCTTTGAACCCAAGGAACCTGGGAGGCTATGCCAATGGAGTGTGGCAGGGGATGGGGCGGAGGGAAGAGAACGATCGAATATGTTACCGTGCTGCTGACGCTGTGTCTCCGTCTTCACTGAGCACAGGGCACTCTGGAGCCACAGCCACAAGGCTGGCAGGGCGCTAGTCAGGTTCTACAGAGAAGCATTGCCCATCGGATGTGTCTACAGTAAGTCCTCACTTAACGTCCCCCATAGGTTCTGTGACTTCAAGTGAAATTACATATAACGAAACCAATTTTACCATAAGCTAATTGGTATAAACACGATTTAAGTTCCCATGGCATGTCACCAACATTGTAATGAAGGGGCATTGAAAAAATGACAGTCTTCGAAGACCTGGTGTGCGTGTGTGTGTGTGTGTGTGTGTGTGTGTGTGTAACAGATTTATGGTAAGGAATTGTCTCACACAATTATGGAGGCTGGCAAATCCAAATCTGCCGTGTGGGCCCTGGAAAGCCAGTCATGCCAATTAAGTTCAACGACTGTCAGAGAACTCCCCCTTGCTCAAAGAGACCAATCTTTTGCTCTGGTCAGGCCAATTGACACAAAACTAACCATCACACAGGGAGGTGAGACATGCACAGGAAATTGACCTACCTAAGTTCCCACAGCAAATGAGTGCAGAGCTGAGTCTTAAACTCAGTTTCCCTGCGCCCCAGCCTTGGTGCTCACGACCATGTCTCATGTCACAGGATGAACAGCAGGGACAGGCTCACTGCTCAGGCTGGTTGGGGGCGACATTTTCTGCCACCACTTCCAGGCCAGAGAAAAGGCATGTTTCACACAGGAGTGATCAAACATGGGGGACATCACAGCATGATAGTTAACAGAACATGTAGACTCAAGTTGGATCAGGCCCTGGTTCAATCCCTGCCCCAGCTATTTGTCTTCTCAGAGACCTTGGCAAATTTCCTCATTTTTCCACACTTCCATATCCTCATAGGTAAAATGAGGACTCCAGCAGGCATTCAATAGTATTTACGGAACACCATCTCTATGCCAAATTCAGAGCATTTCATAGTGAAAAATATAGGCTGTTCCTGTCTTCTTGGAACTTCCAGTTGAGAAAAGAAAGTCATGAATCATTAAATCATTGTGCAAATAAGAAAAATACAAATAAATGCAATGAGGACAAAAACTAAAGACTAAGTAACAGTAATAGCAACCCAAGGTTCAGATGCCGAATAATGGGATGCCGTGGCCACTTTAGATAGGGTGACCAGAGGACTTTTCTCTCAGAGATGACACTGGCTGAGAGCTGAAGGATCAGAAGCAGCCAGCCACATGGACATCAGGAGAAAGATCCTGACAAAGGCACAAGGCAAAGGGACAGCAAGTCCAAGGATTTCAAGGCAGGACTGGGCTGTCAGAGGCCAATGTGGCTGCAGGGTGGCAAGCTGGGAGACAGTAGTTTTAGTCTTGTCTCTGCGTCCTCCCAGTTGCATACCCCTGGACATTTGTCATCAGTTGGAGCCTCAGTTTCCTCAACTATGAAACAGGAAACACAACCTAGGGCTGTGGTGAGGATCCAATGACAGTATGTCTGTCCCTTACTTGCCTCAGCAAAGACTCGGTGCCCAAGACCCAGATGCTCAGCCCTGGGAGGGCCTTGAACTCATTCAAACCTGCTCCACATAAGGTGAGAGGGAAATATTCTCTTCTTCTCTTTCTCTCTGTCTCTTTATTTCTCTGTCCTTTGAGCTCCACTTTTCTTCAGAGTCTGCTTTATCCTCCTTCTTGCAGACAGTTTCCTCTGTTGTATGTTTTCTGCCCACCTACCCTTCCACCAGATAATTCAGATAAATCTGGTTGTCCAGTCACTGATTCCAGCACCAACTGGACACGAACTTTCAGTTCAAATGCAGCCTACCACCAGCTCCTGCCTCTACATCTCTGAGGAGCAGGCCTTAGGCAGGTGTCTCTGGCCCAATCAATGTGGCCAGAGGGAAGACCAGTGTCAAGGGCACTGTGGGCAGCCAGTGGGGAACGACTCTCCAGGAAGGGCTTGCAAGCAGGCCCTAAGCACTGCCTGTCCACAACCAGAGTTAAGGAAGCCACGGACCTTTGGCTCCAAAAAGAGGCACTGTAGTCCTACTCTGTGCCACACCTCCCAGGCCACCCTGCCCCATCTTGCCAGCCTGATCCGATGCCAGTAAAAAAAAAAGGATGTGCTCCCTTTTTACAGTCAACCTCTTTACAAGAACAATACCTGAACCAGACCCTACAGCCTGACGGCTCTTAACCACCCACTATCCATGGTCCAACCTCCTCCCTCCATTCGTGGGAACCTCTACCATCCGTCTATGGGACCCTCCTCCTTCTGTCTGTGGGAACCTCCCATTCCTGGTCTCCCACCCCTGCCTTTGATGTAGCCCCTGTGGAAACTGTCCATTCCCCCAAGGGCTCCCTTTATACAGCTCAATTTAGGGGATTATGGACTCCTCACCAGATGCTTCCCGTAAAAGAATTCATAAAGGCACAGTATACATTTTAATATTGTCCAGTGCAGAAGTCAACCCTACACAAAGCGCGTTGCGGAAAACTGGGACCACAGCAATGAGAACCAGCGCACCTGGGAGCTCGGGGCACCGTGGCCGATAGAAAAGAACGGGGAGGTCTCAGGAGCCTCCTCTCCTCACACCCTGACTCTCCCACCTTTTAGCCCATTCTCCTGACTGAGGGGCCACCCTGAAAGCATGCTCATGCATGAGCACATACATGCACTCGCACGTGTGTCCTTATGTGCATGTGCATGCACCTGATACATGTACACACACAGTCACATGCATACACAGAGAATCACATGCACTCACATATACCCACACGTGTGCATGCTCATGTCCGCTCATATGCACAGTCACACACACACATTCATACATGCACACATTCACACACTTGTACACACACTCCATGAGAGTGCATTCGGCCACGCTCACCAGACTTAGAAGAACAAATGATAGTAATAACTACACTGACCAAGTGTTTGCCCTGTGTCAATCCCTCTGGTTCCATTGTCTCATTTACAATAAAGGGCTCTTACATCCCTTCTGCATTGAGGAAAATGCCCAGAAAGACCAGGGCAAAGTCACATGCCACAATCACACAACCAGTGGAGGCTGGGCCAGCGTTAGGCCCAGCCCCACCCAAGCCTGAGGCCCAGGCCCTCACCGTCCAAAGCACTGCCTTCTGCAGAGAAAACCTCACACAGCCGCCTCAGATCCCTTCTAGAAGGCAGAAAGGGACAGGGGAGGGGATAAAGAAATGGGCACTCAGAGATCCACCAAGTCCTACTGACACACTCACATGTGGTCACACTCCCAGGCACAGCTTGTTTCCTGTGCTGTGTATCATGCAGTTCGTTCTACCCACTTGCACAGACCAAGAACTCACACACATACACACACATATGCATGCACGTACACACTCATGCAGGCAGGTAGGGTAACCAACCTTTCACATTTTCTAATCCTGAGCAGTTTTCCGGGACATGGACTTTCAGGACTAAAACCTGGATGGCCCCAGGCAAACCAGGATGTGCTGGTCAGGCTATATACATGGGACGCACACAGATGTTCCTGCATGCCCACACCAAGTGCTCGGTCACTCACAGAGCTCAGGGTCTGGGGGTTTGAGACTGGGGAGGAGAGAAAGAGGATCCTTAGAATCTACTTTCCACATCTCACCCACTGGATTCGTCTGCTCTGCCTTCCTCCTCCCCTGCCCTGGCCCATCTTGCCTTCCCCCATTATAAGAGGAAGCTCAGCAAGCGTCAGGGCCACAGAACCCACTTATTCAAGGAAGCAGGAGTATCCTGTCCCAGAAGCATCCACAGCTGAGAGCAAGACAAAAGACGAAACTCCCAGATCCCTGCCTGGTACAGGAGAGCTGGGCCCTCCCCCATCACACCCCACAGGCACACAGTCACCCTGCATCTTTTCCCTCCTATCTCTCAAACATGCCCTGGAACCCACCCTCTGTCCCCACATCAGGAATTACAGAGAGAGAAAAGGGAGAGAACCTTCTCTCTCTGGGACCTCCATGGAACTTGGCTGATCTGGTCTTTGTTCCTGGCACAGCCCCTGGTTGGCAACATAACAGGAAAGTTAGGTAATCTCCCAAAGCCATCCTCATCACAGGAAATGACAACCCAAGCCTTAATACCTTTTGTTCCAGCAGCCCGTACTGAGCATATCTGGAATCCTAGATATTGCCTACCATCACCCTGGTCCAAGCCACCATCCTGTCTCATCTGGACTATTGCAGTGACCTCCTAAGAGGTCTCTCTGAGGCTCACCCCCTACAGCCTCTTCTCAACCAGGCAGCCAGAGATCCCACTTTAAGTGTCTTTATTGAGATAATAATAAACCTACAATAAACTGCACATATTCATACTTAAAGTACATAATTTGTTATATTTTAACATGAAGACATCACTACAATCAAGAGAGTTAACATCTCCATCTTCCCTATAAGTTCCCGTATGCCCCTTGGTAGTCCACCCTGCTGCCCTCTCACCTCTTTCCTGCCTCTATCATTAGGCAACCAAGGATCTGCTTTCTGTCATTGTAGGTTAGTTTGCATTTTCTAGAGTTTTATATAAATGGAATTACACTGTAGGTACTCTTTTTTTTGCCTGGCTTCTTTCACTTATAAGTATCTTAACATTTATCCATGTTGTTATACATACCGATAGCACATTCCTTTTTATTGCTGAGGAGTGTTCCATTACATGGTGACAATACCATTTGTTTACTTACCTACTGATGATCTGTATAAATGAAGCTAGTCCGAGCATTTGTGTACAAGTCTTAGTCAAATACGTCGGTGTGGAATAGCTAGATCTTATGGTAGGTGTATGTCTGACTTTTGAAGAAACTGCCAAACTTTTTAAAAAAACTTTAGAAAGTAATTGCACCATTTTCATTAATACCAGCAGTGTGCGAGAGTTTCAGTTCCTTTGCATTCTTGCCGACACTTAGTGCAATCGGCCTTTTAAATTTTAGACACTCGGGTTGATAGGTAATGGTGTCCTCATATGATTTTCATTTGCATTTTCCTAATGACTTTTGGTGTTTTTTCATGTGCTTACCTGAAATCCGTTTATCTTCCTTGGTGCAGTTTCTATTCAAATCTTTGGCTCATTTTTTGTTGGGTGTTTGTTTTCTTAATATAGAGTTTTGAGACGCTTTGTATATTTTGGGATACAAATCCTTCTAGCAGATGTGTGCTTTGTGAAGCCTTTCTCTCCAACAGTGCCTTGTCTTTTCATTCTGTTGACAATGTCTTTGGAAGATTACACATTTTTTATTTTAATGAAGTGCAGTTTGTCCATTTGTTCTTTTCCGGATTCTGCTTTTTGTGTCTTATCTGGGAAATCTTTTCCTAGCCCAAGTTCACAAAGGCTTTCTCCTGTTTCCTGTAGAAGCTTTATAATTTTACATTTCTATTTAGATCCATGATCTCTTTTAAGAAATTTTTTGTCTATAGTTGAAGGTGTAGTTGAAGATTTCGATGTTTTGCAAATGGACATCCAAATGCTCCAGTGCCATTTGTTTAAAAGACTATCATTTCTCCATTGAATTGCCTACACCTTTGTCAAAAAATCAGTTGTCCAGATACGTATGAATCTAATTCTGGACTCTCTAATTTTTCTTATCTATCTTGGTGCCAAGACATACTAGTTTGGTTACTGTCGCTTTATAATAAATCTTGAAATCACATGGTGTAAGCCCTCAAATGTTGTTCTTTCTCAAAATTATGTTGGCTATCTTAGAGCTTTAGCATTTCTATATGAATTATAGAATCAGTGTGTCCATTTGATCAGAATTTTGTTAAATCCATAGATCACTTTGGGGAATATTGACTTCTTAACAATATTGAGCCTTCTGACCCGTGAACAGATACATCACCCTATTTATCCAGATTTTCTTTTACTTCTCTCGGCAATATTTTGTGGTTCAGTGTATAGATCTCTCACATCTTCTGTCACACTTCTCCATAAGGGTTCCATGCTTTTATTCTAATGTAGATGCTGTTGCTTTTTATTTCAATTCACAATTTTTCATTGCTAACGTATACAAATACGACTGATTTTTGCATATCGATATTATGCCCTGCCACCTTACTAAATTCACTTGTTAGGGCTTGTAACTTTTGGGGGTATATTTTATGGGATTTTTCTGTATAAAGAATATGTCACCTGTGAATAAAGATAAGTTTACTCATTCCTTTCCCATTGAGATGCCTTTTATTCCCTCTTGCATAATTGCTCTTGCCAGAACCCCAGCGCAATGTTGAGTAGAAGGGATGAGTCAGACATCTTGGGGCAGATATCCAAGTCTCTTTCATTTTCTGCAGGAGTTTGTACAGAATTGGCATTAATCCTTCCTTAAGTGTTTGATAAAATTCACTAATGAAGCCAACTGGACCTGGAGGGTTTTTTGTGGAAAAGTTTTAACTACAAATTTAATTACTTTAATTGATAGAAGGCTATTCAGCTTTCATTGGTTTTTTTCTATTGTTTTGCTGTTTTCTATTTAATTGATTTCCACTCTGAACTTTATTATTTTCTTTCATCTGCTTACTTCAGGTTTCATTTGCTCTTTCTTTTCTAATTTCTTAAAGTGGAAACTAAAGTCATTAATTTGAGATGTTTCTTCTTTTCTAATATAAACATTTAGTACTATAAACATCCCCCTAATTACTGTTTTAGGCTCAGTTCACAAACTTTCATATGTTGTGTTTTAATTGCAATTTTGTTAAAAATACTTTCTTACTTCCCCCTTTGACCTATGGCTTACTTAGAAGTACAGTTTTAGTTTCCAAATACTGAGGGATTTTGCAAAGTTCTTTCCATTATGGATTTCTAAGTTAATTCCACTGTGATCAGAGAAAATATTATGTATAAGTTGGACTCTTTGAAATTTATTGAGACTTTAGATTAGTTTGATGGCCCAGATATAGTCTATCTTGGTAAATGTTCCATGTGCACTTGAAAAGAATGTGATCTCTGGTGTTGTTGGTTGCAGTGTTAAAAATAAATGCTAATTAGCTCAAGTTGAGAATGGAGAAGATGGTAGCATCCCAAAATAGACAAATCCGGAAGTCTCTGAGTCATACTTGGAGGAAAGCTACCCAAGAGAGACACAGACCAGGAGCTCCATCACTGGACTTTGTGTAAATGAGAAATAAACTTTCGTTACATAACACTACTGAGATCTGGAGTCTTCCTTGTCGCTGGAGCACAGTGACCGGAAGGTGTTATTCTAACACCTCCCTTCCTCCAGTGGGAAACACAATGAATCATGGGAGGGAAGCGAAGTGTCTTTTCATATCGTAATCCTATAAAACTAGCAGTGGCCAGAAACACCTTATCTAAACATCTATCTACTCTTCTCACACAATCTTTTCTCACTCATTTTTATACAAAATATACTTTATCAATAATTTGTTCATGATAATAACAGGATGTTGGGTTCAACACTTGGCCCAGGGAGAAATTTATGAAGGGACATACTGACGCCTTGAATCCTTTAAGGGAGACATTCATATATGTGAGCTGTCTCCTTTCACTTTGCTCTCTAAGTTTGCCTCAGAATGGGCTTCCACTGCGGCTCCATTTGTTAGATGAGTGAATGGTTGAGTGAATGAAGGTCTGGATGAATAAATTGGGTGGGGTTAGGTTGTCCATGGGTATCTTCTAAACATAAGTAGAATAAAAAGATTTCAGTCAACTCTGGAAGACAGGGTGAAACTGTTACTACCAGCCCTATCTGAAGTTAAAAGAAGAATTGGACACTCCTTTGTTCTCCAAGAGAGGAAGGCAGGGCTCTCCCATAGCCATGTTTAGGTATCCATAGCAGAATAATTTCACTGAATCAAAACGTCAGCCCTCTTTGAGACACTCAGAGTTGTTACAATCCCTGCTGACCCACAGGACTGGGTGTATGATTCTCTGGATGATCTTTCCCTGGAATTACCAGCACGCTATTGTCCAAAGCTATGAGGAGTGAAGTAAGTTTTAGAGACCCCACAGCCCTTATGTTTGAGAATCCTCTCCAGTGATGGTCCCTGTCCAATGCTGAGCCATGAGAGGCTCTACAGAAAATCCCTGAGGCAGAAACCCATTTCCTGTAATATGGTGGTCTAAATATTAGAACTAGCCACCCTGCTAAAATGGGTCAAATATATTATGTAAACCTTCTTAAAACCATGAAAGAAATTATCAGGCCAAAAATCTAAGAGAAGGTTGGACCCCAGAGAGGTATGGAATACCTAAGAGGCTTTTGTCTTCAGGGTGTTTACCAAACCTGGACTGTTTGAGCTTCCATTTTCACAGCCTCATGGAATGCAGGGGACAGAATACAAAACCCAAAGCTCACTCAAGGTTGTGAGTCTGTTAGAAGACTCTCCTCCATCACACTGAGACACCAGAGGTCTATACAGTCCAGGACAAAATGAATCAAAAATACACTGACCCCTGTGCCAACCCCCCATCACACCCAGAAGGTCCAAATAAAAAGTCACTCAGCAGTGAGGAGAGCAAAGGCGGTTAAGACCCCTAGAAATATGGTAGCACAAGCCAGCGAGTAATTTTACGGCTCAAAGTAAATCTCCTGGTAGTCCAAGAAAACCTATAAGCCATACATTTCATGCACGGTGACCCAAAATTGGGGATCCTGCCTGGGGATGTGGCATAATCATGCATAAATATTCCATAAAGAAATACATAGATATTCTCCAAGAGTAATTTTCCAACAGAATCCCCAGGACAACATTGGATACCCCGACACACTAGGCCACAAGCTCTAAGAAACCCTAGATAATCTGGGATGGGTCCTTCCTACCCCTCAGCCAGTGTGGAGTTGAGAGAACCAAGCTAGGGCTGGACTCTTGTACATCTCTGATCCATGAAGAAGAGATTTGATAGAAAGTGATGTGGTATCAAGGTTCAAGGGAGATGATTAAAACCACCCAAGGCAGCACCATTCTGTGTCTCCCTCAACTATTTCAGACACACCAGTTACCTCAACACAATTGCTATGCTGATTACAATTTGTTTTTATTGATCGATTAAAATAATAAGCAAATCTTGGTTAAGCTAATTCCAGTTGCTATGCATACTCAAATGTAAAACACCCACATCTGTAAAAATATCATCAATAAGGAAGCATCTGCACTAAGTCAGACTTTTGATGCAAATCTGTCCTACACACATGTGCCCTAGAATGTGTACCACTTTTTACACCATCGGCAATACACACTTGTCCTCAATTCACTTTCCCTTCAGAGAAGCATTTTAGGTTTTCTTATAAGCAAACTTTAAGACTAGTACTTGGGTGTAAGTTATTTATTTTGGGAGGTGATTTCAAAAACTACTGTGAGAATTAGGCAATGGAACAGAAAGGAAGAAAAGCCTAGACTGAGTGCATTATTAAATAATACAAATGGAGATTAATGCCATTAGGGATCCTTTGAGAGACTGCTGTGAGTGCAGCTCGGAGTTTTCCTACTGAGGGTGAAAAGCTGAAGTATTTATCGCCAACTCATCCCTCATTGATTAAGGTCTGCTCCTGGGATGTGAACTCTCGCACACTTCCAAACAGCCCCCTTTGCAGGCCAAGCCACTCCCTCGAGCAAGGCACTTCTTCCTGCATGGAGAAACCAGAAGCTAGAGTAGACAAGGGAGAATGGACACCAACCATATCTACACAACACTCATTCACTAGAGTAAATGGTCTCCCAGGGGACATCCTCCAACGATAGTACGGCTGAGTCTGACACAAACTAAAGGGGAAACTAATGTGTGCTAGTCACTCATTCATTCACTCACCCAACCAGAAATTACTGTGCAACCATTATGCCCCAGGGGCCCTGCCAGGAGTGGAGTTAGGCCTGGACAAGCATGTTCTCTGGACTCAAGTTTCTTACAAGCTAGTGGATGCTCCTCAACCTCCTTTACCTCTATTTCATACAATGAACATTGAGGCTAGATAGCCCCATGGTTAAGATCTTGGACTTGGTTAAGGACCCTGGAATCAAGGATACCCCGATTCTAAGTTACCTTGGGCAATTGACTAACCTCATAGAGACTCATTTGTTTATCTGTAACATAGAGATGCAGTAACTGTTGAAAAAACCAAAGACAACAATTCACATATAATGTTTGGCATAACAGCTAACACTCAATACTAGATATGCTGAAGAAGATGATGATGATCCAGTACCTACCTTTGATGGGCTCAGAAGCTAGAAGGGGACAGAAGGCAGAAACAGATAACCATAAACCAATGTAGACATGCACTAATCCCTGTACTATTGCTATGTACAAACCAACCCAAAATGTCTTGGCAGAAAGCAACCATTCGCCTATGCTCACAGATGCTGTGTGTTAGGAACTCCTACAAGAGCTTAACTGGGATGTGAGTGACTCAATGGCTAGGGTAAGAATCATCGAGAGCATGGGTTGGCAAACTACAGTTGACGAGCCAAATCCAGCCGTGCCCACCTATTCATGTGTTGTCTACAGCTCTTCTTACATGACAGAGGCAGAGCAGAGTAGTTACAACCGAAGCTGCATGACCTGCAAAGCCAAAAATATTTACTATCTGGTCTTTCACAGAAAACATTTGCTCACTCCTCATTCAGATGCATTTCTTTCACATGATTGGCAGTTGATGCTGACTGTCCATTTGGACCCCAGTTGGGCTGTCAGTTGGAGTAGTACATGTGACTTCTCCATGTGGTCTCTCACCATGAGTTAATTTGGGCTCCCCCTTACTGTGGGGGCTGGATTCTGGGAGTGAGCTCCTAAGAGAGTAAGATGGAAGTTGCATGGAATGCAACTTCCAGCCTCAGAAGCTACACTGCATCATCTCCCCTCTATTCTATTGGCCATGCCATCCCAAAAGTCCACCCAGGTTCAAGAAGAGAAGACACAGAGCCTACCATGTACTGGGAAAAATGACAAAGTCACATTGTAAAGGAGCACATAAGATAGGAAATACACCCCCTTTGACAAATACAATATCCCATACACAGGGCTTTAAAAAATGGACCGAAGCAGAAAGGAGAATGCTTCTCAGGAAGGCTTCCTGGAAGAGTTGACTCTTAGGTTGAGGCTAAAGGCACAAATGAGAATCAGCCGGGCCAAGTTTTCATTTGCTGATGTTCAAACCTGCTACATAGCAGCACAGACTCAGAATACCTGCCTAGGGGATATGCCCCATATATGGGCAAGGGGGAGGCCATGGAAGGGACACTCCGGCCCCATAGGGTTCCTGGGCGATTCTGTGCGACACCAAAGAAAAATGGACCAGGCCATATGCCAGCAATATGGCTTTAGACTGACGTGGGTTAGGAAAAACAGTGACACTGTGCCTGAAATCGATACATAGAGCAACATCATTAAATTATAATAAGAACAACAAGCAAATTCTGTGGAGCTCTTACTATGGACTGAGCGCTGTGCTGAGTTCTTCTCATGCAATATTTGACTTAATGCTCCCAAAACCTGATGGGGATTTTTGGTTTTGCTTCTTTTTTTGCTTTCTGATTTTTGCTTTGTTTGTTTGTTTGTTTGTTTAATAATGAATGATTCATTGTTTTAAAAAAAGGCATTTGTTTCAAGGCAAACATATCGCAGGCTAAGACCGACTGCAGCCCTCGTAGCGCCTCGGGACAGGGACTCCCACTGACGGGAATCTGGCCCCCACTCTGACAGGGCCAGGGTGTGTTTCCTCCCATGGCCGTTAGACACAGCTCACAAAGCCAGGCTCAGCCAGAGATAAAGAATGTTGTTTTTCACGCCTGGAGAACTAAAGTGCTTGACTTATGGGCTAAGGTTCCCTTGTAGCAACTCTTCTGAAATACAGCCTCGCCTATTAGCTGGTAGCACAGCAGAAGAGCTACGAGGAACAAGGAAACCCGCCCTTTCCCAGCTACACAGAACAGAGGTGGACAGAGTAGAGTGAAGAGTCAGGCCCAAGCTGCTTGAGATGGACACCACTCACCAGGCTTCCCACGGCCTTCAGAGTCCAAGTGTTTGCTCTGCACCATCTATACAGCCTTCCTGTGAGTCTTCGCTTCGGCCAGCCAGCCCTGGAATGTCAGGGTGAGTGGTCTCCACCTCTGTGGGCCTAAATGTGGGGACCGTCTGGCACTGTTACTTACTTAACTTCTTCAAGGAGAGGGACCCTGTGGGTCAGAGTCAAAGCCATCATCACAGACTTCTTAGCTATGACCCGCCATGCTTGGCACTGGGTCAGACATGGCCCACCCTCCATCAATGCTGCATAAATGAGCAGATAAAAGACTTCTTTATGGTGACCTGCTGTTACCACGCTGCTTTGGCCTCAAATGCTGGGAAACTTGGACAGCTATTGCTGCGTTCAGTGCCTATTATTGTCACACATTTCAGTAGAAAGGGGCCTTGTACAAACAGAGACTCTACATTCCTTTCAGGAGAGCTACCCCTCAGCAGAGGCCCATCTGCCGCCAGACACCCACCCACACCTGGCACTTGGGACCCAGAGTTCTCTGCCCAGATGAGTCACGGACAAGTGAGACAGGCTGGGCGTGAACAGCCAGTCAGAATCACACTCAGCATCTAGGATGCAGACCCCTGAGTCTGTTCAGCCAAGCCCAAAGTGAGTGAGATCCATCAAAAACAATGTTGTGCCCTTGCCGGGTGGCTCAATTGGTTGTAGCCATGCAACAAAAGTTTGCAGGTTTCATGCTTCGTCAGGGTAAGTACAGGAGTCAATTGATTGATGTTTATTCTCACACTCTCTCTCTTTTTCCCTCCCTGTCTCTTTAAAATCAATACTAAAATATCCTCTGGTGATGAAAACAAAACAAAACAAAACTCTGTGTACATCTAACCTGAAAGTCTTTCTGTAGGGGATATGTCAAGCATTTCCTCCCCTCCTACTCCCCACTCGTAGTTATCATGCTCCATCCCAGACCTGGTGCTGTGTGAGTGCATTTCCCCTCAGCTATCTCTGATTGGACCAAGGGATCCAGGCTGGACCAATCAGATTCTTCATCCAGGATTGTGTGAATATCATCACAGAGAATGATGCAGCCTGCTATAGAACCCTGTACATCACCCTTTCCTTGTAGAAGCTCTCTCCATTTGTGATTATACACACTTCTGTGTGGTTCTTTGATAAATTAATGAATTACTGAATTAATAAGTGAATGAGCAGTTGAACTGCCAAGTCAGGTAGAGTTGAGGCTGGAATCAGCACTTAGAACTGAGAAAGAAATCCATGGGGCAGCAGAAATCAGGAGACTTGCAAAGGAAGCAGGTCTGCAGAAAGAGAATGAGAGAAAAAATGTATGAGAAGCCCACCTATGGTTCCTGCACATGGGTTCTTCCTGAGTCTTTGGATGTCTCCAGAAAATCCTCTATCTGGGCTGGTTTCGGTCATTTTCTATTTCCTGCAGCTAAATATTGCCTAAGTTTCTCCATTCTAGACATCTCTCAGCAAAACAAGATTGAGAGAGACACAATCTTCCCTCTAGGAGACCCAGTAGCCTCCCAAGAGTTCAGCAAAGCTAAGTCTACACTCATCCAACATCCAGGAGAAAAATGCAAAGACAAGACTCCCCGCCATCTGATTGGCCTTTAAATACACAGATGTTGAAAAACATCCTGACGGCTGAATGAACAGTTTACTTCACAGTTAGACACAGTGTGTTGTAGGTGCCCGTTTCTCCAGGATAGGAGGGAGCTTTGTCGCTCTTCCAGGCACCCCTGAGGGCTGGGTAGAATGGTGGCACGGGAGGCTGTCCCTTGGATCTCATTAGCTAAGTACACCTGATGACAGATGTCGGTTGGCGCTCCTCAGGAGAAATTCAGGTTGCATCTGTCACTGCTGGAACAAGTCATTCACACCAGATCTATCTCTTTGCACCACCCTGCCACTCCGTGATGGGGCTGCCAACAAGTGAGGTAGGGAGACGTTCACACTTGTGTTTGCAAACTGTCACCTTTATAAAACAGGCGGCATCTTTCTATTACAATTAAAAACACTTATGTCAAGTTTTGCTTTTAATTAAATCCTGAGCTTTTGACTTTCTAAAGAGCAGCAGGGGATGAGTGGCCTGTGATGGTGTCAGAGGAAAAGGAAAAACCCCGAAAAAAACGTTTCCAAGAAGACTGAAAACTCTCTGAGAGCTGCTTACCCCACTTGGAGTCAAAATTTAAAGTTTTACAGCTTTTACTCAGGGAGGTAGATGGGAATATGAGGAATGTAGCAATCGCTACACTAACTGGCCCCATGCTTCTTTCCTTTCAGTGAAATACTAAGTTTGTTCAAGTATCAGGTGGAGACTCTTTGACCCAATGATATCACTCCACACTAACCAATGGGACACAGAAGAATCTGCTTGGGAAAGTGTTCTCTGACCTTATGAAAAAGAGAGCTCTCATTACTGCCCTTGCCTCTTGCCCTCAACTATGGTATAAAGGTATAATGCTTGGAGCTGTGGCAGCTATTTTATGACTATGAGGGAAAAGACAAGAGAATCATAGGAAGGCCAGTCCAGAAACATAACATTGTTGAACTGCTAAGCCAACATCAGCATCCTTATACCTCTAATGAGATTCTGTGAGAAATTCATACTCTTGCTTATTTAAGACAAATTAGTTGTGTTTCCTGTTACTTGCAGCTGAAAACATTCTTAACTGATACGAGATATGAATCCAGCAGCTCAGTGCATAGCAGAGAAGAGGAAAAGTGGCCTTAACATTATGCCTACTTTCAATTGCCTTAAAAATAGAATATAAACCCATATGCTTCATTTTGTCACTCTTCCTCTCCTTTTTTCTATTCCAGACATACCAGCATTCCTTCATTTCCTCCAACACATCACACTTATCTCTGCCTTAGGGCCTTTGCACATGTTGCTCCTGCCATCCGAAAGCTCATTTTCTGCTTTGTGCCTGTCTTCTTCACATACCCTCATCATTTGGGTCTTAGATCAAATGATAACTCTTCTTAGAAATTTTCTTGATAATCCAATATAAAGTAGCCCCAACTTTTCTCTTGGTACATATTATTACTCTCTGAGGTTACATGTGTTGACTTTTTACTTTCAATCTCCCTCAGTGAACTCTTAAGATCTGTGAGTATAGCAGCCCTGTGGACCTTGCTCACCATTGTACTCACCAAGTTTAACACAGGCTTGACCCATCGTAGTTCCTCACATTGTCTGATAAATGAGAGGACATGTTGATCACTATGCTAATCACTCCGTGTATGTCAGCACATTGCATTCCATCCATCAGCCCATGAAGTGAAAATGCTTAACCCCATTTCATAGATGACAAAACCAAGGCTCAGAGAGTTTAAGTAATTCACTGAAGCTCAACCAGCCAGTAAGTGAAAGGCGATGATTTCCACATGGGTCTCCTGGCCCTGAAGACTCACATTCCTGGCCTTCCACATCACATTCGCATTTGCTTTGGTCAACTTTATCAGGAGATAATCAGGCAGCTACAAAACACCCCAGAGCTCCCTATGGCTGGGAAGCCAGCAGTCACTGCTGGGAAAGTTACAACTTTACTAATAATTTGGAAGTTTTTTCCTGTAGCTCCATCTGTGTCTAATGTTATATTAAAATAAAATTCAAAATTTAGCACAATCAAAATGTAAAAATCAAAACTCATTTCTTTTCTAGAAACTGAAGTCTTGGGAGGTTGTTGATCAGAGTCCAGTGATGACCATGGAGCATGACCTTGGAGGTGAGCCTGTGAGTAAGTGTGTATACAAGAACTCCAATCAACAGATGTGTTAGACAGTAGGAGAAGAGGATTGAATCAGCATTTATTAAATATCTAATACGCGTCTGGTCCCAGACAACAGCATTTGAGATGCATTAGCACATTTAATTTACGCAAAAATAGATCAAGATTGTAGGTAGTAATCGAGATTCTTATCAAAATGACTAAATCTACCAGACCATTTGCTGACAGGTAAAGACTCTGATTGGGTCTTCCTTTGACAAAAGAGGCCTCTGCAAGGCCTGAGTGGCAGCTCTACTCGGGCCCCAGGGATCTCCAACAGGCCCTATAGGTGGAGAGGCAGAATGAGTTGGTTTGGACTTGATGCACGACACCCCCCCACCATAGTGACTCTGCAGTGTAGAGCGGCTGTGAACAATTGTGCAGGTTTTGCACCTGCACACATCCAGGTCCCATCAACTATGCAATGAAAAGCACCCCCAGTGCTATACAAGGAAAATCTGCCCAACCTTGTGTGGCATTAGAATCTCTTGAGTATGTTTTATTTTTTTATCCTCACCCAAGGATATATGCTTATTGATTCTAGAGAGAGGGGAAGGGAAGAGGGAGAGAAACATCGATGTGAGAAACATTGATAGGTTGCCTCTCACACATGGACTGAACCCGCAACCTAGGTATGCACCCTGACCAGGAATCAAACATGCAACCTTTTGATTTACAGGACAATGCTCAAACCAACTGAGCCATAGTAGCCAAGAATAGTTTTGTTGTGTTTTGTTTCGCTTTTCTTCCTATAAATAGATTTCTGACCCCACCCCCCAGAAATTTGAATTCCATTGTTCTTAGGTGAGGCCAGGGAATCCATTTTCTATAAATATTCTAGGTGATTATGATGCAGGTCTTCTGTAGACCACCCAGGAGAAACCCTTCCCTGTAAATGGCCATGATTTTTTTTTGGTGGGGGGGAGGGGAAGGTGGCGCTTTTATAGTAAATTCCAGACAGACGCAGGTATCCCTGACCTTCATTTCTTTTTTCCAAAAAGGGAGAACGGAAAACATTCTTGGGAATTGGGAGCCCTGTAGTGATCTGACTTTCAGAGCAATGTTCTTCTCTTATATCCTAGATTAAGATGAAGCTAAATTCTGGACCTTGCAAATAAGAAGTCAAAAGTTCTCTGGATATAAGAGAAACTCTATTGTCCTGGACACAAGGTGGCAGCCATCACTTCAAGGGAAACCCTAGAGTTGGCAAAATCCCTATAAAATGAACCCATGGGAAGGTGACAGCTTAGTAGGGACCCACCCAGGACCCACCCACCCCACCGAGCAGAGATGGCGGCTGTCTGCAATTGCCAGAATTAACTACTGGCTGCCTCAACTCCTTTCTCGTAAATATGCTTCCATTCACTCTGCTGGAGGATTTTTTTTCTCCCTCCCACAGATATATATCTTTGACTTTCTAATGGAAGCCAAATGGAGCAAGGATTGGTTTTGCAGCCATTTCGCTTAATGCATCCTTATCCATATAAGAAAAAAACTGGATGAACCCAAAAGGTTTTTCTCCCCTTTTCTGGTCATTCGTGTTGTATGTCCCTGACAGACCCGATGTGTTTCCACAACACTCCCCTGAACGGTATCCTCAGACTAGCTCCGCTTCTTGAAATCTTTCATCTTTCCAGGCCATCGTCATTAGTGCGCCACAAAGAAAGGTCCCCAGTGGGAGTTAACTGTTCTGTCCTCAGTTCTCCAATCACACAGTGTCCTTTGAATGCATCATGAGCTGCCTTTGTGTGTGGCCCACCGTGTCCACACCTGTCTCTTTTGCTAGAACACAAACTCCTTCTGGGCAGAACCCGGGCCCAGCTGGCCCCTGAGGAACTGTGTCTTGAAAGCCAGCAATCCATGGGTGATTTAATGCAAATTTTAGTTATATGGCAATAGGAAGGAGTTTATTAATCATTAATCTGGGGAGATCCGAATTAATGGGGATAATTTAAAAGAACAATAGCTTATTTCCTCTGAAAGTCATGTGCAAAATCAAATTAGCCCAAGAGTATTATCGAAGAGAGGTCTTGCTTTCTGCATTAATGAATAAGCAAGAATGTGTTGAATGTAGCACATCAATTAGGTAACGGTAGGTTCACTGGCTTGCTGCATCGAGAAAGGCAGTTAAGCTCGGTGGCTATGAGCCAGAGTCTGAAATCAGGTGGTCCTGGGTTTTATTCTTACTGCCCTGCTTACCAGCTGTGTGGACCTGAGCCAGCTGCATAACCTCTCCAACATGCCTCAGTTTCCTTGTCTATAAAGAGACTAGTAATAATATTAATGATAATAGTACTTCCTACCAGGGTTATGGTGAGGGGAGGTCATGTCTATAATGTGTATCCCACTGTACTTGGCACATTGTAAGTGCTCAATAAGTGTTGCCCGCCTTCATAATCGTTACATGTAGTCTACGGAGAAAGGGGTTTCCCAACTTAGAAGACAAGTTTGGCTCTGAACTGTGTCTGCCCTGAGTGGTAGAGGAAAAACTCATGAGGTCTCCAAGCATTAGAACTCTGGATGTCAATATCTCCACCTTGGGTGACCTATTATGGCCTCCATTGCCAAGGGAGCAGACTTGCAAAGCAACCTTGAATAGCCCCCAGACCTCACTGCCCCATTTTCCAATTGCTCATACTCTTCAGGGATCTAGGAGGTCAGTCCGCTTCCTCCAACGCCATCATGAAAACCCAAATAATTTCAGGTGGCTTCACTCAAGCACAGGCTACCCTATGCAGAAACTCCAGCAAGCTAGACTCAATTGCTGGTGACCCACGCCACTTGCCTCCCTGGCCAGCACGTTTTAAAGACACAAACCAATCAATAGAGAGAGCATGCAGAGAGTCGCTGCCAGTGGCGAGCAGAGAATAGATACCGAGAAAGTCATAACGATGATAAATCCGAGCTCTGCTCCTCTCTGACTAATGTAGGCACTAAAACACACCATGAATATCCTGCTTTGAAACGTGTCACGCTACTGAGGGGCCAATCAATCTCCAGCTCTCAGTGGACCACATTAAAATAAATTTGTCACTGTGAGTTTATGAAATATTGATGGTGTTTTTCAGTCTGGGTGTTGGGAGGTGGAAAGGTGTATCAGAAGGAGGAGGCAGGGAGTGAGAGAGCTGCTTTAATGAAGTATCTCCAAGCGGAGAAAGGAAACAAATGCAGAGGCTGGAGGAAGAGGAAGCACGGAAGGAAAATTGGCGTGGGCAGCACAAAGCTTCGAGAATGAAGAAGCCCGGAGCCATGATGTCTCAACTGTATTACAAAGACCATTGGTGGACAGGCACTCTTGGGCGGGGGTTAGGAGGAGATGGGAAATTGCACGTGCCAATCTAAGTCTTAGACACGTGTGTGTTAACATAGGAAAGGTTCTGAGAAGTCCTGCAGCAAAAGAGGAGCTCACTTAACTGTTTAATCTAACAGTTCCCAAACTTGTTTGACATGGGAAGACAGACATCTTGCTGAACCCTGGGGTTCTGTAGAAACCAGCATGGAAACGCTGGCCTGAATCCTTGCTTGCAAAATGTGATACACGGACTCCAGCATCAATATCTCCAGGCCCCAGCCCAGACCAATGGAATGAGAATCTGCACTTTAACAAGATCCTGGTGCTTTATGCACAGTAAAGCCCAAAAGGCCTGGTGTAAGTGACGCACCAGGGAAAGAAGACCATGTGGGACAAGCTGAGATATTCCTGGTAATAACGAGCATCTGCTTGTAATCCTGTCTACGGTCTGCACTGAAGGACCCAGGGGCTGCCTGGCCTCATCCAGCATTGGAGCTGTTGGTCAGCTCAGCATTCCTCTGCGGTGGCATGAACTCAGAAGGCATTTTTAAAATCAGGTGTGCAGTGACTTCCCTAGAAACAAGTGGAAATGATGGAAACCCAGTGGTTTGTGGGCTTTGGAGTCGGGGCGGGGGAGTGCATTTGTATTTTCATTTGCAAAGTCAGAAGCCAGGACCACCTCCACCAGCACCAGAAAAGCTGAGTTGAGGTCATTGGCCTGCCCGCACCCCCTCAGCAGATCCCGGTCTTGTCACTTGGCATGCAGAGATTCTGCTCCTGTCTGCCTGTGGAAACTGGAGTGGAGAAACAATGGGAAGCCACTAGCCCATCTCTGCTGCGTGGTGGATGAGAGCTCAGATTCCAGAGGGGCACTCCCAGTTCCACTGCTTACTTAACTGTCTGACCTTGGCAAGTGACCTCAGCTCTCTGAGCCCCAAGGCCCTGGCTGTCTTGTTCTCCACTGTACCTCCAGCATTTAGCACATACTTGACACAGAATTACTGGAAACATGTTTGAGGCAGAAGTGAATATACTATTCAAGCCGTGCAATGAGGACAGTAATAGCTTCTACCTCTTAGAGTTACTGAGAGAATTCATGAACTTGGGTCAGGAGATGCCAGGCACATCGCGGACACCCATTATGGGCCTTTACTTCATTACGTAGTGGATGGTCCCATGTAGACAGCTGAGGGAATTTTTTAGTTTTCTGTTTGTGCTTTGACAGCATGGAGATTCAGTCTCACTCCGGGCTTTGTTAATTACTGCTCAGTTGACTGGTTGATTGAGGAGGCAGAACAGGACTCCCTCTTGTGGCTTCTGAACTCCTTTGTCCCTCAGAATTGCCCTCTTCCTTCCCAGAAGGGACTTGGCAGCCGTAAGCCATGTCATACTCTGCAGACCAGCTCCCAAAAGCCCTTTAACCCTAAGAAGTCCATTAACCCTCCAGAATTCCCTGCTTCCCTGGACAGTCAGCTCAGAAAAGTATCCTGTTCTTTTCCTTAAACAGCCAAAATAGTGTCAAGAAAACACCAGTCCCCGGCACCCCCAGGGGTAGCCTTCTTCCTTGCTCTTCTTATATACCACATGGCCAGGACAGGTGACTGGACTTCTCTACTTCCTCCCCAGGTATCTGAACACACCCTGCTTCAGTCCATTCTTCCCCCAAATCCCTCTCTTTTCTGAGTCTGTTTCCTCTCCTGTAAAATGGGGAGAATGAGGTCTCCCTAACATGGCTGGGCTAAGGATTAAGTGAAATAATGCATACAATTGATTATTGAGTAATGCTTCTGGTATTGATACTGACCAAGGGAGCGTGCCTCAGACAAGCAGGAACTCAAGAAGTGGCATCACCGGTGCAGTTGTTGCTGTTCCTTCAAGGATTCTTTTGGACATCAGCACATGGTAAAGAAGACACTCAACAAAGTTGGTTCAGTGAAGGGAGGACCTGACACAGCAAGAGAAAATAATACATACCATCTGAGAAGTAGGAATAACAATTATTTATGTGCTAATATCTTTTACATACCTTATTTCATGTAGTCCTTAAAAATAACCAGATAAGATGGGTACTATTATAATTCCCATTTCACAAATGAAGAAATGAAGGACAAAACGTTAAAAAAAACTCACCTAAAGCCACGCAGCTAATAAATGGAAAAGCTGGGATTCAAACTTAGGTCTTACTGTTACAAAAAAAACTGAGCTCCTGGTCACAAAGTTAACCACACAGTGCTTGATGACAGATGAAACTATGTCCAAGCTTGGTCACCTATACATGACTAAAACCAGAGCCTGAAAGACTCAAGATTAACTAGAAAAACAAAAGGAAAACCAAATGCCCCAAGGTTGCTCCACATGCCACCAGCACCCCACAAACTGATAGTCAGTCCCCCAAATTTGAGGCACAGGAAAGAAGGGATTGTGAGGAGAGGTGGGTCTGTGTCCTTGGCATCACTTGGCAGCTGTCAGGCTTGGGGCAAGTGAATGAATCACTCTAAGTCTCATGTCCTTGTGTGGCTTACAGAGTCCTGGGAAGAATTAAAGAGAGCTGTTCAATAAACCAGCCGCATTTCCATGTACATACACCATGCCAGGCAAAAGGGTGAGTTCCTGGCATACAGATACACCAGCAGGGCAATGTTCTTTGCCTCGAGAATTCACAGACCAGTAGAGGATGGAGTTATTGTAAGAGTTCAGAGGATGGAGCTACAGACTCTCTATGAGGAGGGACAATCAGGAAAGGGCCACAGAGTTCACATCTTGAAGGGTGAATAGGAGTTCTTCAGGGGGGGAAGAGACAAAGAAGCACTTCCAGGGAAGACTGTAGACGTGAAAGTGCTTCATAAACAGGAAAACATGTCTGTGTTTGTCTCAGTATCTAACCAGCACCGTATCATGAAAAAGCCAATCTGGCTCGTGCATCCAGGTTTAGAAACCCTCAGTTGTCACGCAAGTGTGACCCCTCAGCCCCACTGCGAGGCTCATTTCTATAGTCCCACTGCCAGAGTGATGGGATTTCTGACGCATTTAATCTGGGCTGCCGGGGAGGCAGGTTGTGCTGGATGGTTAAGCAGTAGACAGTCTCCATCATTCAGTGACAAAATCAGCCCAACCAGGTCACTGTCATTATACAAACACACCAAGTAAATGACTAACCGACTGCTTGACTTTTCATCCAAGCATGTTGTGACGCTGTGCCCAGATGGCAGGTCAGCTCAGCCACCTCAGTGCTTGAAACCCTTAGAAGGCTTCCTCGGCGAAGTCCCCACATGAGCCATAAGTGTGAGCAAAAGCAAAGAAGTATCCAAGTGGTCCTTGATTTCAGCTGCACACGTGCCTAACACAGAGTTTTGGTAAAGCCAAAGACAGGTCCGAAAGGCCCAAAGCAGAAACTTTATCAGGGAACTTAGCCCTCTCTGGCTGGCACACGGAAGAAGAAAGTCGAGGGAAAAGTAGGAGAAAGATGGCAATATCTGTAGAACACAAAGGACCTGCACGACCAACTGACCCACAGGGGTAGATTGTGTGGTTCATCCTCATATCCACTGCCCTTCCTGGGGGAGAAGTATATATCTCATCCCACTAACAATGAATTTGGCCATCTGACTTGTGTTGCCCCTCCCTGGGAGGGGATTAAATGGCCCTGTCTTGTTGAAATCAAGAGTGGCCATTTCACTTACCTTGGCTAGTAAAATATGGACAGAAGTAACCAGTGTCACTTCTGAACAGAAACTGTAGAAGCCAGTTCATGATTTGCCATGTCTTTCCTTTCCCCCAGCACAAAACGGCAATGTCTCATTGTCCCATGGACGCTTCTTCATCAGTCCAGATCCCAAAGTGTCGACAATGTGGAAGAGAGTCATATCCAACATGAAATGTACATTCAGGATGAGCAATAAATACTCATAAATACTTGCTAGTTTAAGTTACTGAGATTTGGGGAGTGTTTGTTACTACAGCATAACTTTGACGGATCTGACTGATACAGCCATCCAGCAGCATGGGATGGGAGAAAGAACTGCAAAGAATGACTGCATGCATTTTTAATGTATAGAGATGGCAGCAACTCGTAAAGAAGCAAGGTCCAAAGAATTTCCAGGAACTGTTCAGCAATTCCTCTATTTTGTTCGCCTACCAGGGTGTCCAACCCACAGTCCATGGACTGCATGCAGCCCAGGACAGCTAAGAATGCTGCCCAACACAAAATCGTAAATTTACTTAAAACCTTTTTTTTTTTTTTTGCTCACTAGTTTTTGTTAGTGTTTGTGTATTTAATGTGTGGCCCAAGACAACTCTTCTTCCAGTGTGGCCCAGAAATGCCAAAAATTTGGACACCCCTGGCCCCTAGGACATGTGGTAATGTCTAGAAAAATTTCTTGTTGTCATAACTGAGATGATGCTGCTGGAGTCTAGTGTGTAGAGACCAACGGTGGTGCCGAACATCCTACAAAGCACAGCACACCTCCCACCGCGGGAAGTTATCAATCTCCAAGTGTCAATAGTGCTGAGGTTGAGAAACCCTGCCCTAGAGAGAAACCAAGACGAGGGAAGGCAGAAGTGGGCCATATATCATATTTAACAACAAAAGCACGGAATATCTACATGCCATTACTGAATTTACAAAGTGTTTGCTCACACATTCTCTCAATTCACCCTTACAGTGCTCCTGAGCGAGGAGTATTATTACCCTGTCTCACTAACGCAATAACAGAAACCCAAGCACACAGGCTTCCTGGAGCACACATTTATAAAGAGATCAGGATTCTAACCCAGTTTTGCCGCCACGCTTCCTCCCCATGTTTCATTAAACCATGGCTGTTTATTATGTCATTTCCTCCAGGACATAGATCAATATTCAATTACTGATTTGGGGGCAGTGTCTAAAGACAGATTCAGTTAATTTCTAAATCCTTTTGAACATGGGGTTCAGCAAAACAGACACGACGCTTGGTGCATTTGTTTTGATAAGTATAACTTTCTTTTAATTATTTACGATAATGCCAAGTGCAGACCAGCCCTTGACCCTGGTGTATCTTGTCAACGGGACAATGCCTTGGAGAAGTCTCTGCACTACTGACCTCTTAAATCTTTGTTGAGAAGTGGAGCAAAATCATGGCAGGGATCTTTGATGGAAAATCATTTATTGCCTGACCAATTAGCCAAGCCATGATGCATTCCAGTGCAAGAGGTTTCTTGTTGCGTGGGGCTATTTAACAAAGGCTGGCAAAAGGAAAAGCAAAGGCATGTCAACTGTGGGAAAACAGTCATCCAAAAATACCAGTGTGAGGCGAACAGTTCCTCACCGACAAAAACATGTCGCGCAGTGCCTATCAAGGTCCCTTAGCTCATAGGCATAGAGCATAACACTTACTACTCACATTGGGCCTCTGTGCCCCATCCATCACCAGCCTCAGGCAAACCTGCCAAGTCTACCCAAAGTCTTCTAACTACTAATCCTGACGATTAGCCACAACCTCAGTGCTAGGAAGAAACATGTGAAAAAGATAATAGTAACCAGAGACAGAAATCAATAGGTATGCTTATATTGGTATATGACTAAAAAAAGTTTTCCATTGATACGGGTGTTTATTACATCACTATGCACTGGTTGTTATGATTGTTACTGCATCTGGAAGCTGCTTTATGACAACATACTCGTCTGGTAGAAATTAAAATAAAGGATTGAGTGAGCGTGGAAAACAGTACGGAGGCTCCTCAAGAAATTAAAAATAAAGCTACCATAGGATCCAGCAACCTCACTTCTGGGCATGGATCCAAAGGAAGCAAAATCGTTGTATCGAAGAGATTGCTGCGCTCCCAGGTTCACTGCAGCCCTATGCACAGGGGCGAAGATATGGAAATGGCCTCGGTGCCTGTGCACGGGTATATGGATAAAGAAAATGCAGTATACATATACACACAATGGAATGTTATTCCTAGCTCTTGAAAAAAGAGCAAAACCCTGCCATTTGAGACAACATAGGTGAAACTGGGGAGCAGTATACTAAGTGAAATAAGCCAGAGAAAGACAAACATCACATGGTATCACTTATATGTGGAATCTAAACCTTCTCCCCCCCAGGAAAAAAAACAGGGATAAAATGGTGGTTTTCAGGGGTTCGGGTGGGGAAAATGGAGACAGGTTGACAAGAGGATGCAAATTCCCAATTACACTAATGAATGGAGCTCAAGAATCTAATGTAAAACATGATGACTCTAGTTGACAATAGTGAAAAAAGAACTGAGCGAGAAGTGCATGGAACATGTGTCACTCCAAGAATATGTGTGAACGTAAACTTTTTAAGCTGCCTATTTCTGACCTTGATTTCTGAAAGTGGTTTTGACACCAGGAAATAAAAAGGAACAAGGCAGGGTAGGCAGAGCCCGTTGGAACTGAAAGACTGATAACATATTGGGGTCTTCCATCAATTCTCTATTGCAGTGTTTAGGCAGCTTCCCACAGAGATGAATCCACTTATTGGCATAGTGGATGAAGAGCCTCCTCTTCACCAGATGCTATTGGTGCCCCGCCCCCTTCCTCTCAACCCACCTGGGTTACCTCTAGACAGCAACAGATGGAGACATTTCCAGAGCACCAGCACGCCCCACCCACAGTGCCTGTTCTTCCATCTCTTTTCTTCTCCTCCCAAGGACTTTATCCAGTGTTCCTTGAAGGGGCTTACCTCCTGCAAATACAAATGTCCCCAGGGACAACCTCCAGCCAACTGTGTGCGGAAGTCAATGGATAAGTACACCAGGCTCCCCCTCTCCAGTGCAAAGACTTTTAAGGTACATACCACACAGCATCTCAGTGGGTGGCCAGCAGGATTGAGATGGAGCTGCCCACAGCTATAACCTTATACTCAGTAGATGCCATTTATTTGGCTTTTCTTCCTTCCCTGTCCTGCTTTCCCTACTTCCTCACTTATGCTTTCTGGGAAGATGTAAACTACCCTCCAATAAAATAGGAACCAAGACTCCAACCCTCCTTGAGATTCAAGGATATAAAAACACATACAATGGACTAGGGTGAATGAGTTAAACTTGCAGGGGTGTCCAAACTTTTGGCATCCTTGGCCACACTGGAAGAAGAGTTATCTTGGGCCACACATTAAATACACAAACACTAATGGAAAAAATCTCATAATGTTTTAAGTCAATGTACAATTTTGTGTTGGGCTACATTCACAGCCATCCTGGGCTGCATGCGGCCCACGGGCCGCAGGTTAGACATCCCTGGTTAAAGCCAGATGGCAGGGAGAAACCATGAGTTGGAGAGCAAACGCTCAGAAGGAAGAGATACCCTACGGTAAGGAAGCCAATGCAACCTTAAAGTATAAGGGTTGGAGAAAGTTTGGATCCATGCAGATGACTGGGGCTATTTCCAGCTCTTTTCTTGACCAGGGCAGGACCTGCCCAGTGTTCATTTACCCTATCTAGTTTCCTTTGAGAGAACTGCCTTTCCTTGGTGTGTGCATTCCTTCTTGGGAGGGTGATTAGACCTGACAACTTCTCATTGGGGAAGTCAAAAAATTATCTTTCTTCTTCCAGCCACTGAATAACTGGGGCTAGGGGCAGGCTAGAGGCTAAGGTTAGAAGACTGATGCCCTCCTCGAACACTTTAAGTCTTGAGAGAAGAAAGGAGAGGTAGAAAGAAATGTCTAGAGCCCACTCATTGCTGATGAGGATGGCGACTCCTGGCCGGACCCATCTTGCCGTAAGACAGTGGCTGGGTTTCCTACTGTCTGATACAGTTAAAATATCTACAGAGCTCTTATCCAGCTTGCTCTTCCAGTCCCTAACCATCCTGAGGTCTCATGTAGACTTCCAAAAGGTTTCCTTTAGCCTGAAGTTAGCCAAAGTTGAGTTCTGTTGTTTATAACCTGAGACCTTAGTAGTTGTTTGCAATATATGAGCACCTCGGGTGGAAAACAGGTGTGTGTGTGTGTGTATGAAAGAGAGATGGAGACAGAGAGGAGAGAGGGAGGGTTGGAGGGAAGGAGGATGACCACTGAAAAGATTCTAAAATCTCAGAACTATAAAATATATTTGGCACCCAGGCAGTTTTGTGATTAGATACTCATTGAATGAATATATGTCAGGAGAAGGAAGTGTTCATTTTCCCTTTCACCTCTTGCAACCATTGTTACTGGGGAAGATAAAGGGAATTCACCCAAAGCCAGTAAGAACAGATGGCTCCAAAAGAGCCATCAAGTTGCCAAGTTCAAGTGCAACTAACCAAAGCATCCAGCCGGGGCTCACATTGTACAAGAATGTCCTTCCCTTCACTCTACAAGAGGGGCACTGGCACTAGAACTTGGGAAAGGACTCACAGTCTGCCATGAAACAGCTACACTTGGGGATGCCACGGCTGGTGGCACCCTCAGGAAGATAGAACGAGATGCTCTAAAGTAAGGGTGTGGCTTAATCATCCCAGTTTCACTGCTAAAGGAGAGAATGGCTACTAGACTGATTTATGAACATGTGAAAGTACTCTAGAAATCCCCAAAAGCCATTTGGGATACAGGAGCATAGAAGAGACTGACCTTCCTACAATCAAGCAGCTGAGGGTTTGGAGCACCCCAGATGCTTTCTGGGACAGCACCCAATAGACTAGCAAAGGCAGAAGCATTCTGGGTCAATCCCAAAGGCACAGTTCTTGAGTAAATTGCCTTGCCCCTCTGAGCTTCAGTTTCTCATTCTATAAATTATGTCACTATCTCCCTCATTAGACTGCTTCAAGGCTTAAAGGAGATAACACGTGTGTTTATGTTATGTCATGTTTGCTGTGCTATGTTATGTTATTCGCACGGGTGTTACTTATTAAAGTATATGTAAAGCCAGTGATATGTGCTTGTCACTTACATTATTAGAACCCCATCTAAATATACACTGAACTAAATCTTCAATAGATTAAAGATTTAAATATAAGGAAGAAACTATAAGCTCCAAAAAAAAAAGAGTGGAGAATGCTATGACTATGACAAGTGCCACCCCAAGGTCACCAGGCTGAGCCAGGTGACCCGATAAGCTGGAGAGTAAACCACCCTCCATGGCTGTTCCATTTTCCCCTCCCCAAAATCGGGATGTCATTTGAAGAGGGTGCCCTCTCCCAATGAAGGAAGCCTGTTTTCCCATTGAAGTTAGGTAAGGAACTCTGTGCCAAACCCACCCAAAAACCTACATTCAACTGGTGAAAACTAAAAAAACAGAAATCAACATTTATCTGAGCACAGAATTCACTAAGAATAAATATGAAGAAATAAGTCTCCAAAAAACCTGATAGACTCAAACTATAGAAATCTGAAACACAACAACAAATCGAGAAAACTATTTCTAACATACGTGACAAAGAGTTACTGTTCTCCAGGTTTTCTTAAGGGTTAGGTTGCCCTTAGAAACAGCAAGAAGATAAATGCTGACATGAGGAAGCGCAGCCCAAGGACAGACAAAGTTCACATAAGAACTATAAATGGCAAATAGAGGAGTTTTTAAAGGTTCGGCCTCCTCACAATCAAAGAAATGCAAATTACAACAACCATGTGATTGCATTTGTAATCTATTACATTTGCAAAGACTCAAGAAAACTCAGTATTGGTGACAGCTGAGCAGGTTATGAACTCATACCTTGCAGGGGGGAGTATCAATTAGTTCAAATTCCTAAAGGGTAATTTGGCAATATGTATCAGAGATGCTCAAATTATTCATACCTAAGGATTGCATCCTGAGGAAATAATTGGAAATGTGAGCAAATATTTATTTACAAAAATGTTCATTATGATATTACTTACGGTGGCAAACAAATGGATCAACCTGACTATAAAACAACAGGGAAGTGAGTAAATAGCATATGGTTTATCCATATTGTAGAATGTTAGGAAGTCATTAAAGAACATTCTGGAAAACAAAACAGGTTTATAGAACAATATATAATATGATCCCAACTGTGTAAAAATTAAATGGCATTTACACATAGTATATATGCATAGAAAAAGAACTGACATTTTGTACTCTAAAATATTCACTGTGGTTACCCCTAGAAAGTAGAATTGGAAAATTACTAAGACTTTAGATTCCACCCTGGTTAGTCTTAGCATCAAAAAATAAGGAAGACCAATGCATGGATCCAATCAGATGGAAACTCAAAGCCTTCAATATGCAGAATTTTGCTTAATGATACCTTAATACTCATGAGACTACAGCATCTGGGTTACATAAATTTAAGGATGAAAAAGGGAATTTGAGAGCAGATACAAGGGAGATTTTTTAATTGATAGAGAAAATGCTATACAGCTATATATCGATGGTCTTGAAAAATATTCTGCAGGAAGTTTTCTAGAAAAGTTACAATGTTATAATGACAAAAATTGATTCAATAAATATTAGAAAATCTGAACACACTGATCCTGATGGAAGCTTTAGCCAATGCAATAAGCTAAGAAACAGAAATAACTTTTTTAACTATTGACAAGAAGAAATCAAAACAAGTATTATTTGCAAACATTATGGTTGTAAACCTAGAACATATAAGTAATAGAAGAATTTGAAAGACTAATAGAATTTTGTTAGATAACAAGATATAAAATATATATAAATCTATACATTTCAAAGGGATCAGCAATAGACATTTATAAAATTAAATTTAAAATAACGAATCCATAGTAAAAGATAATTGATAATTACACTTAGTGCCCAAAGCGTCTTCTGAATGAATCTTTCTGGCACCAGCAGTTTTAGCTGGTGACATGCTGGTACCCCTAAACCTGTGCCCCCAGTCCTGGCTGTTTTAGGGACTTTATGAGTGACATTATCATCTGAAGCATATTGAAGAATATCAGGGTTTTGTCAACACTTCCTATTTGGTTAAACCAAACTCTTGTTTTTTCCTTAATGGAATTTCATATTAAAGGAACTCGAACAGCTGCACTTGGAAATCAGTCATTGTTTTAGTTAGGTATTATGTATCTGACCTAGGAATCAGTCACACCAGACTCTCTCATCTTTGAAAACCCAATGACCTAATCTAAGAGAAAACTAAGGCAATGACAAGACAGTCAGAACTCATTCTTCTACCTGTGGCTGGAAATTATCTTTTGACATTTTTAGGGTACATTATAAATTCATAGGCTTTAAAACATAAGAGGTAAGGGAGCATGCATTTTAAAACTAAGGAACAGGGAATATCTTAGAAATCCTAAAGAGCACAACAACTTAGTTATGAATCCATGAGTGAAAGAAAGGCCAACCAAATCTGGTTGCTTCTACCAAACCAATGATGGGGATATTTTGTGATACAGAGAATGGTGATCATCCGAATGATGCAGTGAAGAGAGTGAACGGCAGGGAGTGGACGTGCAGGCAGGGACACTGGGAGTTGAAAGGGAAATGAAGATGAGGAATGAGTGACAGCAAGGACTGGGGTGAAGAGGAGGAGGATGGAAAAGGGGGAGCTGGGGGCACCTCATCACTCTTCGGGTAAAATGTCCTCACGGAAGCATGAAAAGAAAGAAAAAGAAATATCACTCTGGATTCCTCCCTTCTCTTGGTTAAGGTGTCTTGGGCATATCCAAAGAAAGTTTTAAGCTTCCAGTGTTTCTGCCTAATCTTTAGAGTGATATTGTCAATCAGAGTCCCCTTAACCCAGACGACCTGAGGCTTCCTTCTCTTTGACCTTTCTGATAAAACTTCCAAACAAGTTCCAGTTCTGGTAAGTAGATCAGTCTTGTGACTTGATTTACCCTCAGCCTCAGTTATACTCCCCTAGTGCTGAACATATAAGTGAATGAATATCAAGTCAGGTCACCTGCAGAGAACTAAATAAGAGAAAAAAATCAAAAGTCTTGATAAATTTTACACCCAGACTATGGGGAGGAAGGCTATAGAGGAACCTTCATTGGACACTTAATATATACATGTCCTGTCCTCTGTGTTTTGGGTATGATTTTCTCATTTATGTCATTCAACAACCTCACATAATAAGATATCACGCCCTGGCTGGTGTGGCTCAATAGATTGAGCGCGGGTCTGCGAACCAAAGGGTCGCTGGTTCGATTCCCAGTCAGGGCACATGCCTGGGTTGTGGGCCAGGTCCCCAGTAGGGAATACACAAGACACAACCACACATTGCTGTTTCTCTCTCTCTCTCCTTCCCCTCCCCTCTCTCTAAAAATAAATAAATAAAATATATTTTTTAAAAAAAGATATCAATACATCCATTTTACAGCTGGAAAAATTGGTGCTCATAGCCTCTTACACGCCTCATGGAGGCAGGGATCATGACTATTTGCATACCAATCTATATCCGGAGTTTGGCATGAAACTGGCACATAGTAGGTACTCAATGACTAATTACTAAAATAGACTGCTTCCAATTAAAGACACCAGCTGGCAAATGGCCATGCCCCCCCAGGTCTGCCTCTTTCCTGTACTACTGTTCTAGAACACTGTTGAGGGTTTTAGATTTCCTTCGGTTTTCAAAGAAAATTTTGAAGTCAAACCAAAATTTTTCCAGTTCCCTATTCCCTCCAGAAGCATCCTGGGATGTTTTGAAGGGAGAAGCACATGGGGAAAATGGAATTGAAGGGCCGGAGTAGCTCCAGACATGACTGTGGTCCCCACAAATATCCCCTGTGGGCCTCATTACACATTTGAGCAAACATTACCTTCATTCACGGCTAAATTTCCTGTTTGCTTGGCTGATCAATTCCTCATCAAATTTTAATGCGGGGTTCAAACCGGCTGTGGTGTTTTAATTAGGCCTAAGATTGCAAAGTGTCTGAGGCAGGGCTGAGCTCCATCCAAGTCCCCAGTGCTCGCTGGGATGCTGCCAGGAGAGGCAGAGTGGGGGCTGAGCAGAGCCGGCTGAGCCAGCGCCAGGCCTGGGCAGACCCTCTTCCTCGGTGCGCTGTGCTCTCTAGTGGTGACAATCCAGATAGAAATGGCTGTGCAGCCCCTGGGGCTTAGAGTCCTCTTCTGATTTCCTCTTGCCCCTAAGAATTTACCAGCTGCCTTGCCTCTCGAGCTTCCTTCCTCCCTTCCTTGCCTTCCTCTCTCTTTCCTCCCTATAAAATAGAGTGCCTGGGTGGCTGGATGAAGCAGGCAAACACTGACCAGCACAAGTTGTGTGCCCGGCACTGTACGAGGGGGTGGGGAGACAGAGATAAATAAGACACAGGACTTGCCCTCAAGTGGCTCATGATGGAGAAGATGGAGGTACATACAATTCTACATGACGGGTGGTATGACTGAGACATCTATGTGACACTGGCATGGTGGGAGCCTCAGTTCCCAGCTCATTGGAAGATCTGGCCAGCCTTCATCCAAAGCCAAGGTGGTTCTTTTCAGAGCCAGACAGTCAAGACACAAGGATATTGATGGATATTAATTGAAATGGATCAATGGGTAGATCTGGATGCTTAATGTCCAGTAGCCCCCACTACCACTCCCATTTCCCCATGTTGAGCCCTTCTACAGCACAGAGCGTCCGGAAGCCTCCCTCTAAGTTTCGCTTCTGCCCCTGACAAAACAGATGAGGGTGTCAGAAACGAATCACCCAGAAACTCTTCCCTTTGGGAGGCTTCCCTCCTTGTCCAGCCTGAGCTACTTGCAGTTGTAGCTCATTGTTTTTTAAGATACCCAGTGTTCATTACCATATTCAAGGCTCTGAGAAGTTGTGCAGTGGAGGAACCTAGGTTACTTTGTTGAACCCTGTGTTCTCCAAGCTCATTTGCACACAGAACACTTGTTCCCTTGACCTAAGACCAGTCAGGACTTGTCACACTTTCTAACGGAAAGGACGAGGTAAGTCCCAGAGTGCCCAGCAGTAGTCAATGGTGTGTCTAAGTGAATGAAGCCATTGCTTATCTAACATCCAGATGGTCTCATTCCTGACAGCAAAGGTACAACTTGATGAAAAAGACAACTAGTAGGGACCAGGTAGGAAAGACTGCCCCGC
Source organism: Micronycteris hirsuta (assembly GCA_004026765.1). NCBI lineage: Eukaryota > Metazoa > Chordata > Mammalia > Chiroptera > Phyllostomidae > Micronycteris > Micronycteris hirsuta. The sequence goes on along the minus strand of PVJI01002516.1, from coordinate 56,067 downwards.
AGAAGTCATTTAACAGAAAGCAATTCAACAGAAATTGCGAGAAGAAATTGAGACCTATCGAAAGATTCATGGATTGACGCCTTTGTTAGATTCAGGGGAGGGAAATGGCCAAGCTTATGTTTGATTGGAATTACCAATATGTTTTCAAAGTATCTACTGATAAGAGAATATAATTAACTGAATGCGATAGTTCCCAAACTTGGCTGAGCATCAGAAACCCCTGGGGTATTTGTTCACTGTGCCAGTTCCTGGGCTTCACCCCTCGGTGTTCTGATTCCATAGAAGTGAGGTATTTCTGATGCTGCATTGCTAGAGTTCACCATTGTTTTCTAACACATTCTGTGAAATACCAGTTCCGCGGATGCTAATACATCTTACTTGAAAGTGTCCATGTTATCACATTGTATGCGGGAAATGTATTTATACGTTTTACGTTGACTGGTGGAGCGCGGGACACGTATTAATACGTTTTTTATAGACTAGCAGTAGAATGCGGGTAACGTATAAATACGTTTATTTTTATACTTTTTTATTGCTCTAAAGGGATGCTAACATGCAGATATATGAATTCCAAAGGACAAAATTTGGGTCTCTAACACATACAATGGTGAATTATGTATGTATGTTTTAACGATTATCACACAAAAAAACACTACTAAAACTTCATTCTTTCTTTTTTTACAATGAAGTTTACGAAAGAAAACTTCATTCTTTCTTTTTTTATACAATTTTACATACTTTTTTCCAAAATATTTTCAATAAATCGGAATTTTTACATATTTTATTAATTTCAATTTCCAGTGAGTTTTCCAGTATTTGTCTGTTTAAAATTTAACAAAAATAATTCAGTATACATTTTATAGTAAATCACAAAGTTTCATTAAAAAAATATGTAAAACTAAAGTTATCATAATTTTACTGAACGTTGCCATTTGCGCAAAACATTAGCAAAAATGGCCTGCGCCACCTGTTAGCGCGCGATAAAAACTACCCGCAAACAATGTTAACAGTTAATTCAATATGCTTCATGGAGGCTCCTCATTAAGTTAAACCCAGAATCACTATATGACCCACTCCTGGGTGTATACCCAAAAGAACTGAAAACAGATGTCCAAACCAAAATTTGTACACAACTATTCATAGCAGCTCTATTCGTATTAACCAAAGGCAAGAACATTCAAATGTCCAAAAATGGATGAATGGATAAAACACGAGATACACACACACACACTGGCATATTATTCAGCCATAAAAAGGAAGAAAGTACTGAGACATGCTTTAAGTACTGAGACAGTGGGTGATGCATGTGGAAGGATCTTGAAAACATTAATGTAAGTGAAAAAGGTGGGCACAGAGGACCACACAGGGTATAATTTCATATACATGAAATGTTCCGAATATGCAAATCTATAGAGACAGGAAGCAGCTTAGTGGTTGCCGGAGCTGAGGGGCTAGGGACATCGGGAATGACAGTGTGACAGGTACAAGCTTTCTTCTGAAGGAGATCAAAAGCTCCTGAACTACAGTAGCGGTGATGCTTGTACAGTAATGAATGTTCTTAATGCCATTGACGTATACACTTCAAAGGAGTTCAAATGATCATTTTTATGTTATACAATAAAACATACACTTTATAGAGAAGTTACAGGATCAAATGTAAATTGTAAAATGCATACATAGCAGTGGGTGGGGCTGGTCAGGACTAATTACAGTGCTTTGAATGAAGAAAACTAGGGAAATTTGGTGTTACCCTTGGCAAAATAGTCTGGTTCTGATATAGAAAAAGCAGCCACTACATAATTCCTGGTTCGTATAAAACTTGTATGTGTGCATGAAGTGTGGGGAAAGGAAGAGATTCATATAACCTTCTTTCGATAAATTTGCCCTAGATAGAGGACAGCTCACTTAAAGCAAGGGACCATCTGCCATCCAATCGATTCCTCTTCGTGTCTTCTGGTAGATAGCTCCTGTGAAGACCAGGTTGTTCAAGCCGGAAACCAGAGCCCCATCCTTGTCAATTCCCTCCCTCTCACCTCCCTCCCAATCCATCAGCAGGTTCTGTCAATTCCATCTTCAAAATCAATTTCAAATCTGTTCTCCTCTTTCCTCCTCCATAACCATCACTCTCAGTCAAACCACCCTCGTCTCTTGCCCGGTGCCTGGTGGGCGGAGCCTCCTCAGTCTCCCGGCTCCATTCTTGCTGCCAGCTATCCGTCATCCAGTCTCTATGCACAGTAACCAGAGCTTTCTCGTCCTTCGAAAGGCAAAACGAATCATGTCAGAGGAGTGGTGCGCTCATGCACGTGGGCACCTTCATCTCTAGCAACTGCGCCTTTGGGTCCAGGCCTTGCCCCTCTCAGATCCCCTCCTCTGGAATATTCTCAATATGTGCCCTTGGCCAAATGGTTGGGATTTGAAGTATGTTGCTAGGGCTGCTATGCAGTACCACCCACTGGGTGGCTGAGACAACAGAAACTTACTTTCTCACTGTCCTGGAGGCTTGAAGTGCAGGGTCAAGGGGTCAGCAGAACTGATTTTTCGTGTGGTCCCTCTCCTTGGTTTATAGGTGACTGTTGTCTTCACATGGTCGTCTGTCTGTGTGTCTGTGTCCTAACCTCCTCTTCATATAAAGACACTGTCACACTGGATTAGAGCCTCCCCTAGTGACCCCATGAAACCCAGTCACCTCTTTAAAGATCCTATTTCCAAAAACAAGCACCCTCTAAGGTATGGGAGGTTAGGACTTCGACATATAAATTTGAGGGGACACAGTTTAGCCCACAATGATATGCAATGTACAAGCTGTGATAACAAGTAGTTCGCTCAACCTCTGTGAGCCGAGGCTGCCCCTTCTGTACAGATGGATGCCACCCGCCTGTCCAAAGCCCACAGCTCAGTGCCCGGCACAGGGTCAGCACTTCACCTCGGGCACTTCCCTTCATGACCATTGTGGCTGGAGGTCCCTTTGTGATCAGACATTCGGGTGAACCAGCCCCTCAGGCCACAGCAGCAGCTTCAAAGGGTTAAGGCAGTGAGCAGACAGCTACTGACGCTTCTTGGCGGGCCCAGGGAAGCGTGACTGATTGGAAGCCTGTTCGGAGGAGGAGCCCTCTTTGTGGGCCCGAAATAAATAAGGGTCTGTCAATAGCTCAGATCCCCGCCATCGACAAAGTCTGCAGTCTCAATAGGCAATTAACACTTTACAGGGGCCATTACCCATCGGCCTCCCCGCGTTTTACTGCACATTTTCTGCCATCAGCTCTGGTATTGAAGCTTCTAAATAAAAACATAAAAGTGAGCTAGAACAGACCAGCGCTCTGCCTGGCTGCAGTCACGGTGCCCACACGCAGCAGAGATTGTATTTCCTCTACCCCCAGCGCTCTGACTGCCATGCCTCCCCAGCCTGCACACGTGCGTGTGCTCACACACACACAACTACACACCTAGGTGCATGCAGGCCACCTCCTGAGTGTGTCTGGAGAGGCTGCTAACTGGAGGAGGGGGTGGTGGGTAGTCAGACTGCCTGGGTCGAAACCCGACTCCAACACATTAGCTGTGCGGTCTTGCACAAACTGCTGAGCCTCAGTTACTTCACTTGTAAAATGGGAATAAGGACAGAACCTACTCCCCGGGGCTGTCGTGAAGATTAGATGCTTTCAGCACAATGCCCTGCACGCAATCAGGCCTCAGTCAGCGGTAAAGGGATCAAGGATATTGTTGGCCTTGACATCCACAGGAGAAGACACGGATCGTCTTAATGCCCAAACCAGCCCGGCCTCTGCAGCTTCCCTTCAGTTTTTGCCACAACCAGTGTCTTGCCTGAGCGAGGCATGTGCTCACACGAACAAGCTGAATGTAAGCCCCCATACACGTCCTTGGTCTGCTCAGGCTGATTCATACCTGGGAACCTGGATCCTAAAGTTGCGCCCCAAGGATGGGTATCTTTGGGTCACCAGGAGTCAAATCCATGAGTGTAAATCCATGAGCACAGATTTAAAATAATAATTAGGACTCCATGGGGCCCTAATTATTGTGGGACCCTTACTGCAAACACAGGGTCTCAGGGCATTGCCTTCCGGAAGGACACAGCCAGTGAGACAAAGACCGCTTCAGGACACTGGCAATCCCATTGGAAGTGCCCTGAGCTCAGGAGCATGGGGCCACTTCCAGCCTAAAGCCTGAGGCGAGAAACACAGCACTTGATATCAAAGAGATCGCAGAGCCAGAGCTGAAAGGCACTGTCTTCAGGACAGAGTTCTTCCACGCATCGGAGGGGTCCCAAGAGGGCAGAAAGGAGTGCAGCATCCACAGGGCAGTTGGGAGTCTGCTCCCAAAGTCAGGCAGGGGGGTGGGAGAAGTGGGGGGCTGAGGATCTCTACCCCACACCAGCTTCAGCAACCCCACTTTTGTCTGCTGGGCCTGCTGTAGAGAACCCTGTGCAGAGAAGGGATCTGCGGTCAGAACAGAGTGTTAAAGGCACTGGCCTATCCAAGGCACAGGTGGGCAACTGGGGTTGCCTCAGGTTGGGTTTTCCCAGGAGCAGGGCTTGAGCGAAGGATGTGAGTGTAGGGGGGTTGTTTCAAAGGTGCTCTGAGAAAACTGGTAAGGACTTGGGAGGAGCAGGATAGAGGAGGAATGAATAAAGGTGCAACTTCTGATGAAGTCTTGGCCTCGGCCTGAGGCTGCAGGGAGCTCTGGGGCACAAATCACCCTCGGGTGGCATCCAGCTTCAGGCACAGGAGCTGCGCTTTGATGCTTGCACTCCATTCAATCACTGGCTGTGGGGTCAGTGGGGGCAGGGGACCCACACCACCCCCAGCATCTTTAGCTATAGGGTGGAATCCCACCCCACCCCCAGAGGACCCCACGCCCAAGGGCAAGCCTCTGAAGAAGGTCACATGTGAACAGTCACCAGCAAAGCTTTCAGAAACAAAGAGGTGTTGAAAGGACCCTATCAGAATCTGGTGACAAGGCTGAGCTTTTCCTGAGCCTTATGATCTTAGAAAACAGTGAAGAAATGCCCCCACCCTTTTGTGTTTCTGGAAACAGATGACTGCAAAGGACCACCCACCTCGTATGACTGTAAAACACACAGATGCCCCTACTTATTTTACCTTTGATTGGCCAGACACCAGCCTTCCGCACTCCCATTCTTTGCCTCGTAAAGGATTGACTGAACAAAGTCTCTCCTTACTGACAAATCTGGGTTTGTTTTGCTTCGGATACTGGACAGCACGCAGACAGAGCTCAGGCCTGTGCTCCCAGATTCATCGCCTCCCTAGGCCTGGAAGTCTCTCTGGTTTCCCCCCTATGCCTTCATTTATGATACCCTTACCTTCCCAGGCCTTTATCCATTCCCCCCCCAAAATCCTGCCCATCCTTTAAGCTCATCTCTTCCCAACGTCTTCCCCAGAACACTGGGACCCAGTAGAAATGTATATTTATTGATTAAACCTCACTGCACCTTACTTACTTGGATGTGAAATGGGCTTTAGGCTGTGTCTGAGATCCCAGGGGCAGCTCCATGGGCATCCCCCAGGTGAGCAATAACGGATAATCCCATAAAGACACACACAGTTCGAGCACAAGGAGGTGCTTGGCAAGGCAGAAGGCAGAAATTTTATTCCTTCACAAGAGCAACTGGCGACTCGACTCCGCCCAAGTAGACCATGTGGCACTCTGCCTTCTCAGCTGTGGGGAGACTGACTTCTGGACTCTCTTGGGTATGCAAATCAGTCGGGAGGAGGCATTTCACCCTGGGGAAATATGTAACAAGGACTCCTCACCCGACCCAGGGTGCTTCTCCCACGGCTCCCAGGAAGACAGAAATGTCTTAGTAAGAAACAAGTCAATCTTTCAAGGCCAAGAATCCTCCTGGGTGGCAGGGATTGAAATCCAGAACCTGAGCCCAGAAATGGGGTGCAACATCATTAGAACATCGTTGAGGTGATTGAATGGTTGGCCCATTTTCAAAACAAAAGGCCAGTAAGGACTCAGAGAAAAGATTCCCCACCAGGGAGAGCGAGTCTGAATTGGTGGCCCACGTTCATCCCCAGGCCGGAGGTTTTGTGGTTCTGGGACCCAGAGCCAAAGCTGGGAACTCCTCAGCCTAGCTGTCCTGACACAGCTTCAGGACCAGCAATAGATCAGGCGATTGTGGAATAAGTTATCTGATGCTCTCCCCAATTCAGGTGCCTGCCTCCACTCTCTGAGCTTCTGAGTGCAAAGAAAAAAAAAGGCACTGCTTCATTTCTGCCCTCTAAACCTTGCCTGATGATGTCTTTTGTGATCCACCCAAATAAGAAACATACAGGAAAGGGAATTCTGGAAAATGTAGTTCCAGTCAGCCAAGTTGACACATTATAAAACCAACCAGATAACTCACCAAAAAAAAAAAACCATAAACAACAGCCTGATCAAACTATATCTAACCAGATATCTCCGAATGACTCGGTTACATGAGTTGAAAATTTTCCTTTAGCATTTAAGCTAGTATAAATTATTTTTATTCAATTTGTGAATCAAAAGTAGCATACTGTTCTAACCAGGGAATAATACCAGGGCTCAGTACTGAACCAAAAAAAATGAGGAATCTAAATATCCCATAAAAAGCAAAGAGGCACCAGAGTAGTTAGCTCTTACTGTACTAAGCTAAGCTAAAGAAGCTTGTCCTGGAGCAATTTAAAGGAAACTCGTAGTCTCTGACACTAACTCTTCCAGTTCAAAGCTCACCCCAAACTCTGGACAGAAAAGAAAATATTACCTGATCTGCTGCCGAGGCACTTAACCCATCACCCCCCCGTGGCATGCCTTGTCATCCTGTCCTGTGTGGTGGTTAAGCCAGTTCATCATCGTTTAACTTTCACAGGAGGCTTGTCACTCTCGTCACTAAATGTAACTCAATGACCAATACTGGGCCTTATAAAGAAGAGACTTTGATAAATACTTAGAAACGCTAAGGAGTAGTTGTTAAAAGAATAGCCTTTGAAGAAAGTTAAATCTGCATTCAAATCCTGACTCTGCCACCTACTAAATATAATAATTGAGCGAAGCTCCTTAATCCATTTAAGCCTCAGTTTCCTTGCTTGTAAAATACGGTAATGGCACCAATCTCACTGAGTTACCAAAGGATTACATAAGATCATCTGTAAAGACTTACATAGTGCTGGCACTTAATAAATTGTCCCTTGATAAGTTGGTATTATGACAATTCTGTCTAATGTTATTTTAGACATTCTATTATTACTACTACAGAAGAAATATGACTTTATTACAAGTGATTAGGAAAATATGAGATAGTGGAAACTCTAAGCTGTATTTAAAAAAAAAATGCCAATCTACCTGTTAACCTTTTGGAAAGATCTCCAACACACTGAGTGTGGGAAAAAGCCATTTGCAGAACACAGAATAGTAAGCTTATGTTTGTGTAAAACTCTGCATGGGTGGACATAGGACTTCAAGAGGGCAGCGTTACAAGACAGGAACACGCAAGGTCCCTAAATCACCCTTTGAGTAGAACCATCCAGGAGAGCTCTGTGAACCACGTCCGATAATCTTTCACTTTGTGACATCATCACTGAGACTGAGATTTTGTTACTGCAGCATAACTTATCCTATGCCGACTAACACATTGCCTATATGGCTTTCAGAAAACCATTGAACCAGTTTTCTCCATCATTCCCAACTGAGCTCCTACCTACCTACCTCACGGGATTGTTATGAAGGTTAAATAAGATAATCCACACAGATTGCTAAATATAATGCCAGGCACATGCTCAATGCTCAAGGAAGTTTAGTTATTTTTATTTTTTATAAGCAAACAAATTAATCATGGACTCACCATCCTAACACTCACGTTTCGATGTTAGTACTTCCCACATTTTTCCAAGGCATATTTTTACATAAACATTAAACTCATTTACACGATTTCATATGGTGCTTTGTTCTCCATCTGGTATTTGATAATAAGAATTTTTTATGTTACTGTGCAGTCTTCCTGACAATTGTTATCATTTATTACAGACATTCTATTGGAACATTTTAGAATTTAAGAGCACTTCATGCTTCTGGGTTCAGAATTTCTAGCAACCTTTTCTTAATCTATTGATTTGCCTATTAATAGTCCTCTTGCTCCCCCTGAGAAATAAGAAATTTGGGCCGTTCCAAGAGCTACCAAGGACTCTTTGGCAGTAAGCAAATCAGATGCCATTTCATCAGTCAATTTAAATCTAATGTCAGGTTCTTTTAACAGCTAAATGCTTCTCCAGGAACCAGCCCGTCCCCCATGAAGCCTGTGTGGCACGTTTCCAGAAGGTGAAATATGTTCTAACTGCTTCGCTTGCAATATAGCTTGGCTTCTGTCAAACTCCCTTTATTCTTCCATGCTAATAAGTGCCACGTGTGGGAAGGTGGAAACCAAAGGTCATATTCATATATATATATATATACACACACACACATATATACACAAACACACATATATATACATACATATATATATATAAAACATGCATGAAACATATCCATTCATTCCTTCACTTACTCATTTAATGACTGTGGTGGAAATTTTACTGTACCAAGAGCTAGAAATAGAGAAACATCTTGTTCTCCATGAAGAGGAGGAGGAGATAGGAGTCACTAACACTCCCAGGGACCACAGAATAAATGTCCAAATTCTCACCCTGCTTTCTAATACCCCACATGATCTGCCATCTTTGGACTCCTCGCCCCCACCTCCCCAGCTTTAGCTCTTACCACATGTGACAGTTAATTTTATGTGTCAACTGGACTGGGCTAAGGGATGCCCAGAGAGCAAGTAAAACATCATTTCTGGGTGTGCCTGTGAGGGAGTCTCGAGAAGAGACCAGCGTTTGTATCCATAGACAATAGAGAAGATCACCTTCGCCAGTGTGGGTGGGCATTCTCCAATCCATTGCGGGCTTACAAAGAACACAAAGGCAGACGAAGGGTGAATTGACCCTCTCTGCTTGAACCGTGACATCCATTCTCTGCCCTCAAACATCAGCCCTCCTGGTTCTCAGTCTTTCAGCCTCAGACCAGGACTCCCATCATCAGCCCCCAGATTCCCAGGCCTTTGGACTTGGGCTGAATCACACCTCCAGCCTTCCTGGTTCTCCAGCTTGCAGACAGAAGATCATGGGAATTCTTAGCCTCCATAATTAAATGAATCAATTCCTCTAATGGATTATATATCCCATTGGCTCTGTTTCTCTAGAGAACCCTAATTATTCCACCAAGCTTTTCTTAGTCTCTCTGGTCAATGTGGCTGGGAACTGCAAAGAGAATGTAGCCAAAAAATGAAAAACTTACATTGTTGCAGTGGCCAAAGAACTCTTTAAAATAAGAATGTCATAGAAATAATTTGAGCTTGTTTATATTATACGCTATATATTCCTCTCGTGCCCTCATCCGTAGGGATTTCCAAACAGATAAAAAATCATCTCTATTTGCATATTTGGCAAGAGTAAAAGACTTAGGTGTTATGGTAGACAAAATAAAGCCCCCCCAACAATGTTTATGTCCTAATCCTCAGAACCTATGACTATGTTAGGACATGGCAAGGGGGGATTAAAGTTGCAGATGGAATTAAAATTGCTAACCAGCTGGCCTTAAAACAAAGAGAGTATGCTGGACTATTCAGATGGACTCAATGGAATCACAAGAATCCTTAAATGGGGGAGAAATAGGCAAAGAGTTAGAACCGGAGGAATGACATCTTAAGCAAGACAGGACTTTGAGGATGGAAGGGAGCTGGGAGTCAAGGGTACGGGCAGCCTCTAAAAGCTGGAAACGACACAGAAGTGGATTCTCCTCTGGAGGCTCTCTCAACATCTTGCTCTCAGTCCCCTAAGGCCCATTTCAGACTCCTGACTTCCAGAACTCTAAGATAATAAATCTGTGTTGTTTTCAGCAACCCAGTGCATGGCAATTTGTTACAGCAGCAATAGGAAACTAGCAGAGATTTTGATACCTGGGAGTGGGATGCTGCCATAGGGAATACTTAAAAATGTGGAAGTATCTCTACAAGACAGAATACAGAGTGGGAGAGTGCCAGGGGTGAAGGATGAGAGAGAAAACCAAGTACAGATCCCAGCCACAGTCAGAGCTGGTTTGGGGCAAGTCACATTCTTCCCTGGTAGTCGTCCTGGAAGAAGTTGACCAAGAGCTGAAAATAGTCTGCATACTGAGCACAGAGAGGTCACATTCTCTGACTTCAAAGTTTGCTGCTGTGTACAAAACAAAACAATTCTGACTCTGTTTATCCACTAAACATGACCTGGGAAGGATGGTGTGGCCTCCGCGGCAGTAAGGAAAGGATTAACCTCTTCTCTGGCTAATGCAATTGTCCTTCCATCTCTCTGTGGGGCAGAAATCAATGCAGGTTGTTTGCATCCAAGTAAAAATAAATCTTAATCACCTTTGTAAAGAAGGAGAAGATAAACAGCATTCTAAAAACGAACTCCCCTATTTAACAACTGTTAAGTGCTATTTCTTGAACAATACCAAAGATGACATCACATTCAGATTATAGGGGGGACATCGTCAGCTGCTGAGTAGGGCCCAACTGAAAGGGGGAGACAAAGTAAATGAAGATTTATAAATGGATTAAAAAAATTTGTGGAGCAGACTTCCAACCAAGATGGAGGCATAGGTGGACACACTACGCCTCCACTCATAACCAACAAGGATAAACAACAAGTTAAAAAGCAAAAAAAAACACCAGAATGGGCGCGGGGAGACAGCAGTTTGCCTGAAGAGACTCACCTCGGATGCGCCACCCATGCACTCAGCGAAGCCCACAGCCAGCGCACCCAGAGAAGCCCGTGGGAACCAGCGGGGCCGAGACTGGTGGACCAGGCAGTCTCTTTCGCGCACAGATAGACCGGGAGAAGGAGCTGGAGAACAGAGTAGACCACGCGGCCCTCCATTGCAACCCACCATCGCGAGGGGGCAAAAAAAGCCTCGGACCACCTATTGAAAGCACCTAAGGGGGTTGAGGCGGGGGCCAGGGCAGCTCCCAGCCTCACAGGAGAGCTTATTGGGGCGGGGGTGAATGGGAGCCGGCAGTAAATGTAGCAAGCGCCATTGCTCCCTCCCAGGCCCTGCCCCCAAAGGAAGTGTCACCACCCAGCAACGTAGGTTATCCCACACTGGTGAACACCTAAGGCTCCACCCCTTAAAGTAACAGGCCCACCAAGGGGGGAAAAAATGGCCCAAATGAAAGAACAGAAGAGAACTCCAGAAAAATTACATCTAAAGGACGAGGAGATAGCCAACCTATCAGATGCACAGTTCAAAACACTGGTAGTCAGGATGCTCACAAAATTGGAAGAAAGTTGGACACAAATAAATGAACAAATGAAGGATACGCTAAATAAAATGAGGGGAAATGTGCAGGGAACCAGTAGGGAAGAGAAGGATACTGGGACTCAAATCAAAGGTGTGGACCAGAAGGAAGAAACAAGAATTCAAAAAATGAGGAGAGGCTTAGGAACCTCCGAGACATCTGTAAATGGCCCAACATCTGGATCATAGGGATGCCAGAAGGGGAAGAGGAATACCAAGAAATTGAACATTTATTTGAACAAATAATGAAGGAGAATTTCCCCAGACTGGCAAAGGAAATGGACTTCCAGGAAGTCCAAGAAGCTCAGACAGTCCCAAAGAAGAGGGACCCAAAGAGGAACACACCAAGGCACATCATAATTACATTACCCAAGATTAAAAATAAGGAGAGAATCTTAGAAGCAGCATGAGAAAAGGAGACAGTTACCTACAAAGGAATTCCCATAAGACTGTCAGCAGATTTCTCAAAGGAGACCTTCCAAGCAAGAAGGGGCTAGAGAGAAGTATTCCAAGTCATGAAAGGCAAGAACCTACATCCAAGAATACTCTATCCAGCAAAACTTTCATTTAGAATGGAAGGGCAGATAAAGTGCTTCTCAGATAAGGTCAAGTTCAAGGAGTTCATCATCACACAGCCTTTATTATATGAAATGTTAAAGGGATTTATGTAAGGCATGGAGGGATATCAACAGGGGAGGGGGAGGGAGGAGGAAAAAGTACAGAGAATAAGTAGCATAAATGGTAGGTAGAAAACAGACAGGGGGAGGTTAAGAATAGTATAGGAAGTGTAGAAGCCAAAGAACTTATGTGTATGACCTATGGACAAAAACTAAAGGGCGGGGAATGGGGGGGATGTGGGGTGGAGAGGAATAAAGGGGGAAAATGGGACAACTGTAATAGCATAATCAATAAAATATATTTGAGAGAAAAAAAATTGTGGAGAGAGCTCTCTGAATGTGCAAGGCAGCAACACATCTCTAACATGGGGTGGGGGCTGATATCTGAGAGCAGTGGTCCCCAACCTTTTTGGTACCAGCGACTGGTTTTTCCTCGGGCACAGGGGAGGTGGGGCAGGGACAGGAGGCAGAGCTCAGGCAACCTTCCCTTGCAGCCCCATTCCTTAACAGAGTCTGGACCAGTACCAGGGCTTGGGAACCCCTGTCTGAGAGGAGATCCAGGTATCTCCATGTTCTACTTGGTACCTCCCTCACCATGTCCTAGGCTGAATGGGCTCTGTTTCTGATCCATGTGGCCATATGAAATCCTAAAAATTCTCAGCTCACATGCTTTTCATTGGCGCCTACTTTCACACACATGCTTTCCACAAAACCTTTATACAACTTCCAATTTCCCTCCATCTCCAACTGAAAAATGCCTACTCGAGGGCCCTCAGTGATCCCATTTTGTGTGGCAGATTATATTATTATTGGAATTATTTACTCCTTCATTACCTGAGACTATACATTGCCATCCCATCGACTTTGGGCTTGACCATCAGACATTCTCCAGCAAGTGGCCAGTGAACAGGTGTGAGGTATGCTATGTCCATGCAGAAGTTAATTTGTCATGCAAGTTTCACCTGATCTCTTGGACTTCCCTTCTGTCATGAGAATAACATATCTGAGATTGGAATGGCTCCTTTTTGGGGAGTCGCAAAATGAAAGTCATACCAAGCTGAGTTGCAGCCGAATTGCAACTACTCAAATGTATCATAAGAGAGAAATAGTGTTTTCCTGTTTGATATGGTACTGATGTTTCAGGAGCTGTTTGTTACCACAGCCTTACCTATTAGTAGCTGACTACTACACAGCCCATTTCAATGGCTTCTCAACTTTTATACTGCTCAGTGCCTGCAAGAAATTTCCCAAACTATGTCTTCTGAGCTATAGATATTTTTTAAAAGCTAACAGATATGTGGTAAAAGTGAATTTGGGAAACTGCACACCTACCCTTGGAGATTTACAAGCCTATCAATATTTTACAGGCTCAGTGTATGGCAGTGGTTATGGGCAGGAGCTCTGGGTTCATGCCCCCTGGATTTGAGTCTTGGATCTCCTGCTGCTGACCACATGAATGACTTTGACAAGGCCACATCATCTATCAGAGCCTCAGTTTTCTCATTTAAAAAGTGAAGATAATAAGAGTAACTTCACAGGGTTATTGTGAAGATTAAATGAAATAATGCAAATGAGGTGCTAATGAACTGCTTTCTGGGTCACAGAATGATCTACCCTTCTTTTCCAAGCACATATAAGTGGCATTAAAATATTCTAAAGTATTAGAAATAAATGTATAATCATGCTCAGACACAATATTCGAATCTATTTGAACTCAGAATGAAGTAAAATTCTACAGTTCTAAGTGAGGACCGAAGCCGACAGTTCACCAGGCACTGAGCTAGAATCAGGTACGAGAATGAGGCATTCAATTCCCACAGAAGAACGGGAACTGAACATTTTTTACAGAAGCCAGGGAAAAGAGACAATATCTCAAGTGAGGTCAGAGGCTGTGACTGCACTTCCCCTGCCCTCAAACAGAAGTTAAAAATTGCCATCATTTATTCAAGAATTTCAGTCATATCTGAGCTGTGGCCCCATGATGGAAGGAGAAAGAATACATGAATATCCAGCACCCAGGCATATGTTTTCTCTGAAGCAGGGGCTGAAGTTGCTCTGTCCTCAGGGAGTGAGAGCTCTGAGCTGTGAATGTAAAACCAGTTTCTGAGTTGTGAACAGTTGAGGCCAGGTGGAGACAACCACGGCCCCGTGGTGAATGAAGGAAAAGCAGAGAAGGTGTTCACAATCAAGATGAACACACAAACAAAAATTACAAATCAAATTTAAAAATCAACATCTTTATAAAGATCCAATAAATGAAACAAAGGGAAAATTAACATCTAAGGAAATAGAAATAATAAAAGCATTAAAAACATGTAGCCCTGGTCAGGTGGCTCAGTTGGTTGGAGCATCATCCTGTACACCAAAAGGTTATGGATTTGATCCCTGGTCAGTGCACATATCTAAATTGCAGAGTTTAGGACTAAGAGCTTGGGACTAAGTTGCCTAAGAGCAGGTTCAGTCCCAAGTTGGGGCACATATGGGAGGCAAATGATCAATGTTTCTCTCTCACATCTCTCTCTCTCTTTCTCAAATCAATAAACATATCTTTGGATGAAATTTTTTTTTAAAAACATGTACATTTTTTAAAGAAATATAATCTGGAGTAAAATCCATAAAACAAGAGCAGAAGAAACAAAACCAGGCATTTACAAATCAATAAGTGTCAAAAAAAAGTGAGGGGGAGGAACTACTACAAAGGACACATGGACAAAACCAAGGAGGAGGGTGGAAGTAAGGGAAGGAGGTGGGGTGGGGTGGCGAGGAGGGGAAGGGAGGGGAGAAAATGCAGACAACTGTAATTGAAGAACAATAAAGTAATTTTTTTTAAAAAAGGAAAAAATAGAAATGTTGGAAGCAAAAAATATAATCAGTGAAGTGCCTGACACATAGCTAGCATTCAATATATATTATTTTAATAATACTAGAGAAAACCTTTTAACTTTGTTGAAGCAATATTCTCAAAGTTTATTTAAAGAAGGAACTGGAGGGAGCCAGTGGTCTGGGGCACACTCTCAGAGAATCAGAGATATGGTCTATATGGTATTACACTCTATTAACCATACCTTCTTCTCAACACTTGCATTCAGGCTTCAGCCAGAGAAGCAGAATCAAAAGGAGATATACATTGAGATCTATTGTAAGAAATTGGCTTACACAGTTGTGGGAGGTGGGTAGGCAAGTCCAAAATTCACGGGACAGTCTATTGGAAAGAGAAGGCTAGAACTTTGGGGCACAGATTGGAGCTGCCAACAAGCAAATTTCTTTTTTTTAGGAAAGTCTCTGCTCTGCTCTTCGGGACTTTCACCTAATTGAATCAGTCCAATCCAGAAGACCTAGGATAATCTCCCTTTAAGTCAACTGATTATGGAATTTAATCACATCTACAAAGTAGTTTTTCAGAAACACCCAGATTAGTGTTTGATTAAATAACCGAGGACTTTAGCCTAGCCAAGTTGGCACATCAAAAGAACATCACAACACCGTTTGTTCTCCATGGCACTCCAAAGTCCTGATGTCCCTTTTCTCGCCCGGACAACATTATCCTAGGAACCATTCCTCTTCCGCTTCATAATGTGGTATATTTCACAGACTAACCCCATCGTCATCTTCCCCTCTCTCCATACTATATCCACTCTATGATTTTTTGTCATACTTTATCAATTTTATAACTGTATATAACACTACCAATCAGTAGCTCTACCTATGACTTCTCTTTTGAACTCATTCTTTTTTTTTCTTTTTTCTTTTTTTAATTTTTAAATTACTTTATCGTTGTTAAATTACCGTTGTCTGCATTTTCCCCCCTCCCCTTCCCTCCACCCCATCCAAATCCACCTCCCTCCCTTGTTTCCACCTTCCCCCTTGGTTCTGTCCATGTGTCCTCCATAGTGGTTCCTAAAGACCCTTCTCCCCACAGTCCCCTCCCACCTCCCCTCTGGCTGCTGTTAGATTGTTCTTAATTTCAATGTCTCTGGTTATATTTTGCTTGTTTTTTTCTTTTGTTGATTATGTTCCAGTTAAAGGTGAGATCATATGGTATTTGTCCCTCACCGCCTGGTTTTGAACTCCAGTTCTATACTTTCAACTTCTTACTAGATATCTGGGCCTCAGGTTTCCTATTCTGTAAGACAGAGTTGTCACTAGGATCAAAAGATAATCTATGCCAAAAGCCTGGTACATAGTCAATGTTCAATAAATGAATTACTGTAATTATTTCCAATCTTCTAAAAAAATAAAATATACTAAACAAGTCCCAAGGACCTGTCCTTCTTCTGGGATAGCACTGGAAGATATGTCCACACTTGAACAAGAAGTCACATTGGCTGGGGTCACTCCATGTGTAGTTTGTATGACCCAGACATGTGGTTCACTCAGGAGGGCATCATGCAAAAAGCAGACTTAGACTGCTTGAGTCTATTTCCCCCAGAAGAATAACTCTCATGTTGTAGTATTTCTCCTGTTTAACAACTTGGGCTAATTACTAAGGTACAAGTTTATTGGACTTAAGCTGCAGACAAAACACAAACTGTAAACTTCCACACAGAGCAAATGCAAAAAATGTATGCAATTACACAAAAATTTAAGTCAGGTTTAAAAGACACCTCAGTGAAGAAAATGTACCCCGCTTCCTGTTCTAGACTTTGATGAGATTCTTATGAGACCATAAAGAAGACAGATTAGATAACCAAACTAAAGCATTTTACATTATAATAGATTGTCTTGTTCTCTTGAGAAGTCATTCTGGTCCAGGTCTTCCCTGTTCTCTACAGACTCTGGTCCCCCAAGGACCTGGGGTTTCTGAGTCCTACATCTGAGGCAGATTCCCAAGCCCCAGTTGGCCTCTTTCTTCTCATCAGAGATCTCAAGGACATCACATAGCATTTGCCATTTTCTACCCTGTATTTATCACCTATTGCTACATCACAAATTGCCCTAAAACTTTTCAGTTTAAAAACAACAATGAACATTTATTATTTCACATAGCTTCTATCAGTCATTAGTATGAAAGCAGCTTGGCTAGGTGGTTGTAGCTCAAGATGTCTCATGAGATTGCAGGCAAGATGTTGGCCAGAACTGCAGACTTGACGGGGGTGGAGGACCCACTTCCAAAACAGCTCACTCACGCAACTGCAAAGTTCATGCTGGCTTTGACTTTGCCAGGTCCTTGCTTCACGGACCTCTCCATAGGCCTGGTGGAGTGTCCTCATGACATGACAGCTGGCTTTCCCCAGAGTGAGTGATTCTAGAGAGAGCAAGATGGTGGCTCTAATGTCTTTTAGACCTAACCTCAAAAGTCACACTTCATCACTTGTGAAATATCAATTTACTACTGGCCAGGTGTACTTAATTTGAAAAAGAATTAAACAAGGAAGCTATTTCCACCAGACGATTACACGGTGTGTACTAACAGGCAAGAATCACGAGGGGCCACCTTGCAGGCTGGCTGCCATAGTCCATTCCCTGGCCCCCAATGATTTATATACTACTTATGCTATTTGGGGGTACCCTCCCCATGCAAAATGCATTCTCCTTTTCCAGAGGCTCCTAAATAGTTTTACCATTGCAATATCATCTAGAAATCCAGGACATCTTCCTGTAAATGAGATCCAGGTGCAGGTGAAGCTCTTCAGGTCTGATTCTTTGCAGTCCTTTCCATTCTGAAGACCTGTGCACCAAAGAGACAAAAACAGAAGTTAAACATGAGTCACTTGTCCATAATGGTTCCAAAATCCAACAGGTCACACATTGCCAATTCCTTGATTGAGATTCAAGGCCTGAGAAAAATTCCCCATAGACCTTGTCTCTTGGTCATAAAATGTAGAAACTACATAACTTTCTTAGCCTGTGTCCTCCCTGTAGAGGCTTAAGCATCCAATGACTTCTTTTCATTTCGTACTCTGTTTCTTTCAGTTCCAACCAGCAGTGTTTCTATAGGTAGACTTCTCTTAAAAGTTTTGTGGTTTTCCTATAAAAATAACTGGGGTTCACACTATTAGACACAATGCACATTTAACAAGTCTCTTTGAGATAAGCCTCTGTCTATCTTGGACTTCTGCTGAGACTACTGGGAGACAAAACTCTTGAGATTATTAATAGCTCTTTTTATTTACTAAATAGTTCTCTTAACCTAACCTCTCCACTGGGGATCTGAAATTTTCTACTCAGAATACAGAGGGTAAGCTGAGCCCCTAGAGTCAGACACATGGATTCAAATCCCAGCTCTATTTTTTATGAGCTGTGAGGCTTTGGACAAGTTACTTTACCCTCTCAGAACTTTGCTCTATCCTAAGATAATAGGAGTTGTGCCAAATAGGAATAAAAGTAGTTAACACACAAGCACAGAGCTTAGCATAGTGCTTAGCACATAGTATGGGTTCAATAAATGGGAGCTGTCTTTGTTCTTTTGTCTGCCTGGTCCCTAAGTCTCTGGTTTGGCTGGCTTAATTCAAACAATCAAGCCTTCTCTCAGTGCCGCTTCACTGGGCTCTCTGACCCCAAGACCTCACGCAAGCAGATGTCAGAAAACCCAGCCAGGACAGGTTATTTCACCTGCGTGAAGCTCAACACCTGGCATGAATGCTTTCACCATGAACCATTCCTTCTCCAAATAGTTTTATTACCTTCTATGGCCCCTCAGCAACACTGAAGCTCTAAAGGCCTGTGGGACTTATGGACCTGGGGCCTCCAGTGCCCGTCCATCTGTCAGGCCAGCTGAGGCCTGCCAAAACAACCCAAGATGCTCCACCCTAAGCAGCTATGGGGAGAGTTGGCCTCTCTCTGCCCCAGCACCCAGCAGCTGGGCCATCTGCTCACGCTAAGGGACACAGCAGTTCATTTCGAGGGCAGCTTCCTCCATTTTCCAGTTAATTCACTCATTCCACATGCAGTTACCAAGAACCTACTAAGTGCCAGATCCTGAACGGGGCACTAGGAGTGCAAGTTTTGCTCTAAAGAAACTCACAGTGCGGTAGAGGAGACATTTTTAAAAAGAAGAAATGATGAGCTAGTGTAATTAATACTAAAAGGAAGGTAAGCATGGAGTCTTTGGGAGTGAGAGAAAGAAACAACTCACCCAGCCTCGGGAGGTCAAGGAGAGAAGGCTGCCTGGAGGAGGTGTTTCCTGAGATGAAAGATGAAGGTAAAGAAGAGTGATTAGGATAGAGAGGAGGATGAAAATATGCTCCAGATAGAAGGCACAGCATGAGCAAGTGCATGGAGGTGCTATGTACTGATCTGGAGCCATGTGCAAACCATTCATTGGACTTCCTGCCTGGTATGGCTCCCACACACAGGCACACGAGGAAGCTGCCGTATTTCTAAGACAGGCCATTTCCTTAGTCAGAGTTCACTGAGCTTGGGTCACTAGACACTGGGCTGAAGCTGTAAGATAATAAACCCAAGAATTGTCACAGATCAGGTACCCAGCAGCAAATGTGGTAATTTTTAAACATGATACTCCTCTTATCAAGAAGTGGACCTGTGGTCCATCCCCTTGAACCTGGGAGGGTCTTTTTTACTAACTTAATGTATATATGGTGACAGAAGTGGCTTCAAGTTTCTGTTAGAAAAAGACCATGCATCTCCTATCAACCTCTTTTGGGACACTAGCCTTTGGAGTCCTGGGCTGTCATGTAAGAATTCTTCTACTCTGAGGTTGCTATACAGAGAGACCACATGGAGAGACCACAGAGTGGTAGAGAGAAATGTCCTAAGAGCCCAGCTATCCCAGCCCCTAGCCCAGGTGTTAGATACGCGAGTAAGGAGAATGACTTCAACTTCAACCAATATCAGGCTCCAACCACATGAAAAAACCTGAGCATGAACTATCTAGTTGTGTCAAGCTAACCCTCAGAACCACAAGAGATAGTAATAATGAATGATTGTTGTTGTTTTACGTCACTAAGGTTAAGGTGGTTTGGTATGGAACAATAGTTAAACAGAGCACAGAGAGAGCCCTTCTGTAGTGAGAGGGGATGAAGCTAACATGTTGGAATAGATAAAGAGATGAAAATGCCGCTTGAATCTAGTTGTCTGGGAACTGTTGTCTCTGCCCCTCCTGAAATGATTCCTTGAGCCAATAAACTCTTCTTATTAGCTAAATTGGTACATGTGAGATTTTCGTCACTTGCAACTGAATGAATACAGGTGACATGAAATAAGCCAAAAGAGCCTGATTTGTTTAGAGCACATGTTGTGTGGGGAGGGAGTACTGAGGGATGGAGAGGGGTGAGCTCGGGACAGGTCACTTAGGAACTGTAAGACAGCAAGGGGTTTCATTGTGTTTAATTTATATCCTACCTGTCTCCACAAATTATTTGGGGAGACTACCAAGGACTTTGGACTTTATTATAAAGACAAGGAGGGGCCAGAGAACAATTTTCATCCAAAAATGACAGGCTGAGATGTTCATTGTGGAAAGGTCAACCTGCCCGTTTGGATGACGGGTTGGAGGGATGTTAACTGGGCAGGAGTTTATTGATGTGATGCTGGGAAGAAGTGATGAGGAACTGAACCCAGGCGAGGCAACAGGATGGGGTGAGAAAGTATTAAGAGGTAAAATGGAAAGACCTAGAGTCTTTTATGGAAAGGAGGATGAAAAAAAAACCAAGATGATTTCCAAGTTTGAGTACCTGAAGAGGCAATGGTGCCTTTGCCAAGATGCAACAGGAGGACCAAGTCAGGACATAAGGATGATGACTTGAGCTTATATATACCAAACTTGAGGTGTTTGTAAAGAATTTAGGGGGAAAGAGCCTTCATTAATTTATCCATTTAACATATTTATTGAACACATGTTTTATGTCAGGCTCTGGCAAAGTGCTAGTGAGCAAAATGGATATAGTACTTGCCCTCATAAATTGTAGAGTCTAGAAGAGCAGATAGAAATTAATTAAACTTGTGAGTACAATATTACAAACTCTTGAAGGGAAAAAACATCAGAGCTATGATGGCACATTACAAGGAAATCTGATGAAGTCTGGGGATATATCAGTTCCTGTGGTTGCATAACAAATAATCCCAAAATTTAGTGGCATTTATTATCTTTCATGGCTTTTGGAAGTCAGGAATTCCAAAAGGGTATGATGGGAGCAATTTGTTTTTGCTGCATGATATCTGATACTTGAGCTGGAAGACTTAAGAATCGGGGGCTGGAATCATGTGAAGGCTCACTCACTCACGTTTGACGGGCACAGCTGGCTTTCCAAGTGGTCTGTCTGTATGCGTTAGTTGGGCTTCCTAACAAAATGGTGGCTGAGTACCATGGACAAGTGGAAGGTGGTGTATGGGGTAGACAGAAAGAGAGAGGGTGGGGCATTGCCTTTATGACTTAGCATTAAAAGCCTCACTATGCCACATTCTATCAATCAAGGCAATAACAGTTCCACCCAAGTTCTAGATGAGGTAACAAGAACTCACCACTTCACATAGTGATATCAAAATCACACTGTAAAGGAGGCATGTGGAATGGAAAAATCCAATCTGCCACAGGAGAGGTCAGCAAATACTGCTCAAGAAAATGACATTTGAGCTGAGATCTCAGGGATGAACATGATGAACATGAGTCAACCAGTGATGAAGATGACAGACCAGGGACAGCATTCCTAGCAATAGGAGCAGCACGTACAGAGGCCCTGATGTGTAAAAGAGCATCATGTATTTGAGAAGTGATGGAAGACCAGAGCAGGTGGAGTGAGCTGGAAATATACATGTGAAGTTCAAAGAAAAGTCAATGTTGAGAACAAAGGTGTAGAAGACCAGGGGAGATGGCAGTGCAAGGAACCACATGGGGGACTGAGAAAAGAGAGGAAAGCAAATCTCATAAACACTGGAGTTTGCCTGGACTTAGTGCCTTCTGTCAACTTCCTGCTGCTAAAATATGATCAAGCTCAGAGCTCATCTTCACTCTCGACCACTGGAAGCTGACTGCTCTGCTTTGCTATTGGATTGCCTAGCTGTAAGAGGCAGCCTCCAAGATGGCCCCAGAGGATCTTTACCTCTTCACATTTACACCTGTGTGTAGTCCTCTTCCACACGGGACCAAGATGACCTCTGAGACCAAAAGAATGTTACAGAAGTGTCAGTGTATGACCTCCAAGGGTAAGTTACAAAAGACATGTCAGTTTCTGCTTGGATTACGCACCCTGGGAAGAGCAGCCATTGCGCCAGAAAGTGTCAAACAGCCCCCCGGAGGGGCCCGTGTGGTGAGGAATTAAGGCTTCCTGCAACAGCCAGCTCCAACTTGCCAGCCTTGGAAGTGGGTCCTCGTCTCTAGTCGAATCGTCATGTGATTCCAGCCCCCTAGGCTTCAAGACCTCAAACTCAGGACTCAGGCATTATTAAGCAAAGAAAGGTATCCCTGCTGTCTGAATTCACGACCAAACAAACGCCATGCAAGAAAATAAATTATTATTGTTGTTGTTGTTTTGAGCCATTGAAATGCTGAAGTGATTTGTTACACAGCAACAGATAACTACTACACAAGCCCTGGCCCTTTGATTATTCCTACTCTACCTCACTTTTCCCCTGAATATAACCAGTTCCAGGAGACTTGGCTAGAAGAAACCATTCATTCAAAGCTTGGCTCCATTTAGGGCTTTCCAAGCAGGTTATAAAACATCAAGTCCATCTGCATACCTCTAGTGACAGTGAATTCACTGCCTCCCAAGGCAGCTCATGTCATTTAATGCTTGGCTTCCTGTTACAAAATCAGGGGAGAATCTTCCATCCTAGTCACCACTACCCTGGTTCCTACCTTCCTGGGAGCTGTCCCTGACCCAGTGCTGAAACCAGACCCTCTCAATCCTTCCCCAACCAAAGGATCAAATTACAATTCCAAAAGGCATGCTTGACTTGGAAATATCAGCAAGAAAGTTCTCTTTCCCTGCATCTCTTAATGAAAAGAGACTCCTTGTCAGTACAGAGCAATTAGGTACAGGAGATGATGACGGAGCGGCGAGAGTTGCTGTGAGGGCCAGAGTGGCAGCGGAAGCCCCAGCTCAGACAGACATGCCGCAGATGGCACGACGAGATAACGCCTTTCACATTTCAGAAATCACATTGTCAACAATGTTTCCAGACTCAGGAATTAGCTGAAGTCATCAGGAGTACCTGGCAGCAAGCAGCAGGCGCCTTGGTGGGGGCCCCTCCTTTGACGTTTCGCATTGGTGCAAAGAGAAACTGGCAAGGTTCACAGTAAAGGTTGGTGGGCCTACTGTCTCCTGAGGCTACAGAAAGGGCAAGCCTGGGGCATGGGGAGGCAT
This sequence comes from Micronycteris hirsuta, assembly GCA_004026765.1. Taxonomy (NCBI): domain Eukaryota; kingdom Metazoa; phylum Chordata; class Mammalia; order Chiroptera; family Phyllostomidae; genus Micronycteris; species Micronycteris hirsuta. The sequence goes on along the minus strand of PVJI01002516.1, from coordinate 32,819 downwards.
TAACTGGGGTCAACATTCAAAAGCTGCAAGCTTGTAGCTCCTGTCCAACTAGAAGGAGATTAACTCCAAGTCTCAGAATGTAACCTCCTACTCCTTGCCCTGCGGCTTGATGTTACTTCTTTAAAGGATTACAGAAAGCCAAAGTAATTAATTCAATCAGCCATGTCTTAAATAAGAATTACATTATTTTTAACAAAATCATCTTGTTAAAATAAAGAATATTCTCTTTGCTGAAGATGAGGCTCCATCTGAAGCAGTCTATACCAACCGTCTGACCTTTCCATTACAGCTGCCCTGCCTCTGGCATCCCCCACTCTTAGAAGAGCCAGAAAATGGAATCAGAGGCTGGTATCCTGCTGCCCAGAATACCCATGACTCCAGCCGATTGCAATGGTTGGGTAGGGGGAAGATTTGAGAGTTAGCTATTGCTGCAGCCCTGGTTTATACCTTAAGCAATCATGAGATGCAACATAGAATTAAGATTACATATCTCACATAAGGAATAGACAGTCTAGGAGAAAATATATCCCTGTCCCTTCTGCTGAAGCACCATCTTACGTTTGCTCAGGCAGGAATTGAGGCTATCTCCCTAATTGTGGAGTCCCATTTACTAGGGCAAAGCAATGATTTCCCCCTAGCAATTCAAAAAGGACAAAAGCTAAACTTGAACCTGTGCCTGTGCCTTGGAAACAAGGTTTGCGGAGGGTGGCAGTTGAGAAGTAGGGGGTAGAATGTTCTTTGGTGGTTATCATAATCCAGGTCATTGAGACTCAACCCGAGACTTCCAAACAGATCTACCCATTTGAGCCCCAGGAGGTATCTGAGAACTTATCCCCCTATCAGGGCCATTGCAGGATACCCAGCAACTGGTAGCAGCTGTGGACAGAGGAATGAGAGTCCCCTCTGCCTGAAGAAGAGGGATCAGAGGGAAAGGTGACGTTGAGGATTTTGCCTAAAGAAAGTGGTATGAGCAGCAATGGGTGTCTATGAAGGTCAGCCAGCTGGGACTCACTACAAGGCCAGCGCCTGGCATTAACGAAAGGTGAAAGAAACAAAATCTAAGAGAAGACAGCCCGGCCTCTGAAGGCCTGCGGGCTTAACCAGCTGTTAAAGAAAGTCCCTTTATCCTCAGCCGATGGTGAGCTGCAAGAGGAAGAGATTACCGTGAGTGGTTTCCCAGACTCTCCCCTCTGCACAGCTCCTGGAAATCAGTTTTAGCCAACTCTTTCTCCACTAATATGTCAGGGATGGACAGGGGAAATCTAGCCTTGATTACCCTCTCTAGGCCAGATCATTTGCATATATCATCTCAGGTTATCCTCACAAATGACGTGTGGCCAAAGGACAATTAGAACAACAAGCATCTGGATAGAATTACAGTTGTATTGCTCTGGTAGACACCCTGCTGTAGCTGCCTCAAGCATCACCAAAGTCAGCTGGCCATATCATGAAGAGTTCCTGTCAGTCATTGGAAGGGACTGAGCTTTGTCCCTGATCTCAGATCTAGGGCAGCCTAGACAGGTGGGCAAGGCAATCAGGAAATGAAGCAGAAACTAACAGCCCAAAGAAACCAGGAGAGCTCGGATTTCTGCAAATCCTGAGGGGACTTAAAGAAGGCATTGACTGACCTTTCTCTAAACCCGTGGCTCTCAAAGTGCGGACCCTGAAGCAGTAGCGCTGACGTCACTTGGGCGCCTGTTAGAAATGCAAATATCACTGTCCCTAAGAGATAGCATCATCTTTGTGTTCATGGAAGCATTATTTATAATAGCTAAGACATGGATGCAACCTGTGTCTCTTAACAGAGGAATGGATAAAGAAAATGTGGTATACACGACACATGGAATATTATTCATCAAAAAGAAAAGAATGAAATCCTGCCTTTTGTGATACGGGTGGACCTTAAGGGCATTATGCTAAATGAAATAAGTCACATAGAGAAAGACAAATGCTATATGATCTTACTTATATGTAGAATCTTTAAAAAAAAAAGAAAACTGAACTAACAGATACAGTGAACAGATTGCTGTTTACCAGACATGGGGGTTGAGGATAGACAAAAAGGGCAAAGGTACCCAAAAGGTACAAACCCCCAGTTACAAGATAAATAAGTCCTGGGGGTATAACGGACAGTAGGGTGTTTTTAATGTAAATTCTTGAACCCCACTTTAGACCTAAGGGATCAGAAATTCTGAAGGTGGGGCCCAGCAGTTTGCATTTTAAAGAGCACTGCAGGAGATTCTGACACATGGGCATGTCTAAGAACAACTTCTTTAAACCTGGAAGTTCAAGTTAATGGCCCCTTGAGCTTGCGGAGGGAATGTAGGCCCCTGGAGCAGGAAAGGCTAGAGCCCCCTTGCATCTCCCCTTCTGCACAAATTCACACACTGGTCCACGAGGCCACACCCCAGCTCTGCCTGGCCCCCCAGGCTCATCTCAGCTGGGATACGCGGGGACACTCCGGCTCTGTAGGCAGCACTGAGAATGGTTGTATCTTGGGGATTCTTGCTCCTCCTTGGGGCTGACAGTGAGTAACAGGGGCTCCATTCAAGAGATGCTCAGACCCCAGCCTAGGGTTCTCTCCAAGGCCCCCCAGGAGTGAAAGGCTCAGTCAGGCAAGGCTCCCACTGCCCTCCAAAGCCTGGCAAGAGGCAGACACACAGGCCCGGCCCAGCACTCTGAGCCGGGAGGCCTGTCACACCTGAGCAGGCCCAGAGGTGCCAGCTCGGCAGTTGGGCCTGGATGGCAGTGTCGCCAGGGCTGATGGATTGCTTTCCGATGAGGGTGCAGTGCAAGCTGCCACCTGTGCCAGCACGGGCTTCTGATCAGCATGGCTGCGCGGCTCCCCGTCCCTCGCATGAGTGCCGGAACAGGGAAATATCACATTCTGGCAAGCAGCAATTAATCTGTGCAAGGAGACAGGCCGAAGACAGGATGGGGCCGCCGGCTAGCCGATGCTCCCTGTCTGCTTCGCCGAAGCTTGGCCAGGCCCTCAGACAGGCAGTGAGCCAGGCTCAGGTGCACCGACCGCCTCTGTCCATGGCCTCGTGGGGAAAAAGCCTCTCTGGGGACTCCGGCACACGGTGAAGAGCACTGAAGAGAGTCAGTAGGTGAGAATCCCAGTTCTGCCACTGACCAGCTGTGAGGCCTTAAGCAAGTTCCATCACTTCTCTGAGTTTCATTTTCCACTTCAGAAAGCATAATTGCAACCTCTTAGAGCAATGGTGAGGAGTGAAGAAATAAGTGTGGCAGGTGCCTGACATGAAACCAACTGTCGACCTAAGACCCTGGGGTTCTCTCAGGGAACCTCACATGTGATTACTAAGCAAGCACAGAGCACTCCCCCAAGCCAGTGAGGTCCCAAAGGAAAAAGGGAAAGGGTGGGAAAGAAATATTCCAGGAATCATCAATCTAGAAATAGCCAACGGCAGCAAAGGAAGAAGGAGCCCTCTGCAGACACCTTGGGTCTAGCTGTTTTTTGGTCCCCTACCTTGCCCCACCCAGTCCTCAAGCCCCAGGACCCCAAGAAGTAACCTTCAAAAGAGATAGCCGATCACATCCCTGTCCTATTTTTAAAGCCCCAGGTGTCTCCTTCATGCCCACAGAGCAAAGTAAAAATGCCTGAGCGTGGCATTCAATGTCAGTTCCAAAGCTGCTGAGTCTCACTCCTCACTGTGAACTCCCTCTTCCAGCTACCCAGAAAAGTTCACCTTTCCCAGAATGCACCAGAATGCTAACGACTGGGCCTTTGCATGGACTGGCCCCTACCTGGAAAGCCTACCACGTGCTTTTATCCATCTAAAGCATTGGCTCTACATGGCCCAACTTTAGGAAGATGTCTCCTGATGCCCTTGGCCCAGGCATGGGTAGTTACAATCTACCCTCCCAAAGTTTAAATCATCTCTGTAGTCTCCTTCCCAGCTTGCATACTTTTAGTGACAGGGAGCTCACCATCTACAAGGACATCTTATTCCATCCTTGGTCAGTGAGCCACTTGGACGTCTTCAAGTCCTACCGTTATCCATAGATCAATGGCTCTCATCTCATTGGGCCTCTTGACTTCACAAGATAAAGTCCAAACATCCTTCCCAAACTCTTTAAAAACTTTTGCAGGACAGGAAGACTCTTATGTTTTACGTGGATACCTCTGGGTCTGATATTCTCCTTGCACTGAAGTCTCACCCTCTGCCTTGCATCTCGATTCTTGTGATACGTCCATTAACATTGCCTGAGGGTGAATTGGTTTGAGGGAGTTCACATCATTCCACTTATTTATATGAAGTCAAGAGTCACCTAAAAGCCCTGTAGACCTGCTCTGCTGAGCCAGGACACCCCCATCTGGACACAGGCCATTGCCTCTGTCTCTCAGCACAGGACACTCCACAATTCCACTGCTGATTCACTTTTTCAGAATTGGCTCCACACAAGTGGCCAAGATCCTTTGAGATGAGGATTCTTTCATTTACCCTCTTCACATTTCTTCTCTTCCAGCTTTATTTTATCTGAGAATCTATCTCTTTATCCAAATCTTTCATTAAGAACACTCAATAGTGATGATCAGGGCTGAGAAAGAACCCTTAGGCCCTCCAATAAAGACCTCTCTAAAGGATGATATTAACCCATTAATCTACTCTCAATAGGTAAGCTAGCTATTAATCTACTGGGAACCAGTTACAAACAAATTTATACAGTTGAGAAACAGAAAAGAGGCCACTCCTAGATGAGAAACGAGATGCCAAGGTATTCAGCATCTTGCCTAAGATCACTCTGTTGATAAGGTGAGGTCAGGGCCCGAACCCAGAAATCCTAACCTAAGAGCCTATACTTGCCACCCCCACACTATGGTGTTCCTCTTACCTCCTTCCACACAGACACTGCTCAGTTGCTATTATTGTCCTTTCCTAAGTGAACTATGGACCTCCAGAAGGGCCTATGAGTTAGCCCTCGGGGAACCAGGGACCAAAAGGAGATGTCTACTGACCTGCCCAGACCCCAGGGGAGGATATCAAGGAGTCACGAGCTGGCGCTTCTAGTATAGCCACTCACCTATGATGGGCCCAGTCTAGGGCAAGGCACCCATGGCACAAAAATTAAGGAGACATCACTCTTAATGCTACTCCAGCGCTTGCAAAGCCTGAGAGTGAGGCCTCCAGAAATTCTGCACCCCAGGCGCCTGACTTGCCTCTCCCTGGTCCCAGCCCTATAGTTGTATCAGAAGCAGGACATTCCCCAGAGCCCTTCAAGATGTAGGAGGTCATCACTTTGGTAGCCTCCCACTGACTTCCACTCCATCTTTCAGCTGCATCTATTAAGCTCAGGTCAAGTGAGACCCAGCTAGGTGCCCCCTCTCCCTGGGACTGAGGTCCTGACATACCCAGGTGGGACCATGTCCTAACTCAGCAACTTCTCTATCCAGGTGGCTCCCCCTGGTCGTGAGCTCACAAGGTATGTGTTTCCCTCAGGATAACAGCTCTTTTATCACCAGATGTCACAGCATGAACCAGGGAAGGAGGCAGGTGACAAGACTGTAAAGTCATGTTTCCAGGAATGCCAACCAACTTTCTCTGACACCACATCTGGACCTCAGGTCCTTTTGCCAACTTCCCCATTGTTTTATTATAATGAGCAACAAGCTCATTAATAACCCCTCGCCCCTCCCTGAGTCCTAGCCACAAGGGGAACCAGCAGGTGCAAGGGGCTCACAATTAGTCCTTTATAATGCGTGGTTGGCAACAAACCCACTCAGTGGCTGGAACAACAAGGACCTGGCTCTGTGTAGTATCTGCAGCCACTGGAGTGATTAATGGCAGGGCCACAGGATGGAGAGAGTACATTAACCCTTGTGAAGCCACTGAGCCCAGAATTCTTGAAAAATTAGAAACCTCCAGAAGGGGAATCATTTCATAAGCACTAAAAGCAAATGGCCAACTGCTGTATCAGCCCCGCCGACCTGTGTCCCTGTTGTTTCCCTCAGTGGATCATACCCCTATTATCACCTCTATGAAGACATCCCAAATCTTTGTACTCTACCCTATCCTTTCACTCCTGCATTTCCAGCTGATCTGGAATATTCCATCGGCATCAGGACACAACTGAGTTCATCTGAATGTAGACACCAGGACCTTTCCCAGAAAAGGGACCCTAGGGTTCAAGGGGCAATCATGAAGTTATGAGTACTTACTATGGGGAAAGAGGGAGTTCTCAAACTACCGTTGAGCAGAGAGGACTCTCCGGGGACATTAAAAAGTGTGGAAATCATTCACATATAACAAACTCAACCTGCATTGTTGGGTGGTTTTCTCCAGCAAAGAATGTTGAAGATCACCTAGGACTGGCCAGGGGGTGTAGCACGAAGGTCACGGAGTCGTGTCTGACCACGTGGCCTAGATTGGACGTGGAGGAGGGTAGATCCAGGAAGAGCTGGAAGACTGATAATAAGAATATGAGCATAAATACTGATGGGGCAGAGTAAGATCAAAAAGGCAAGTCAATGAAAAGAAGGGAAAGGAAGAAGGAGAGCAAAGGATTTCTTAGAACCTAAGATTTCAGAGGCCAGGAGTTCAGATGTGCTGACAAGGTCCAGACTAGGACCACGGGCTTCAGTGGCTGTCCACAGGGCCGTTATATTGTATAACTCTAGGAATACCGTTCATATAAAATTCAGTGAAGTTGTGTAATATGGTAACAGGGTGGGCCTCACGGCTGAAGGAGAGTTAGTGAAGGTCATTGAAGGTGAAGCAGCCAAGGAACCATAAGGCAAAGGCACTGGATGGGAGGCCCATGTGACACTGACAACACCCTGGGTGATGGTGGGATTCAGGCAAGAGGAAGACTGAAGTGCAGGGAAAGCATGACCTTTGCCCCAAGCCAGCCTGACCGCTAATACAATTTCACCAATTACTAGTTGTATGCCCTTGTAGTAAACAAATCTCTCAGCTCCTCTGGCTTTCCGATGCTCATATTTAAAATGGAATTAAGAACCTAACAACTCTAATAGAACAACAAGAAAAAAAAAGAAATAGAGCCCTGGCTGGTGTGGCTCAGTGGATTGAGCGCGGGCTGGGAACCAGATGGTCCCGGTTCGATTCCTAGTCAGGGCACATGCCTGGGTTGCAGGCCAGGTCCCCAGTGAGGGCCATATGGGAAGCAACCATACATTGCTGTTTCTCCCTCTCTATCTCCCTCCCTTCTCCTCTCTCTAAAAATAAATAAATAAAATCTTTTAAAAAAATAAATAACTCCAGCTTTAAAAAAAAAAAAAAAGAAAGAAAGAAATAGAAAAAATTAATAAATAAAATGGAATTAAGAACTAACTTTGGGGCAGTGATAAGAATTTTAAAAGTTGGCTCCTGTGCAGTAAGGGGCTGTTCTTGGACTTGTTTGCTATCAGATGTCTCCTCCCTCTTCCCCTGCTTTGCTCTTTAACATAAAGAGCTGATCTCTGGCTCAGCTCCAAAGTCAGATAGCTTCTAGCAGGGCTGGGCCAATGGGAAGCACTGGTGGGAGATTGGTAGGCGGAAGGAAAGCAAAAACTGGGTATTTTTCCATCACCTTCTTCCTCTTTTCTTAGGCAACATCTCCAGCAACAGCTAAAATCTCCTCTGTGATTTTAGCTCCTGAGGAACAGATCGCCTGTGGAAGGTTCCAGCTTCTGCCTGGGGCTCTGATGACCCCGCCTCTATCCTTTGTCTCTCCAGCCCTGGGAGTGATGGTGGCCTTCTGCTGTTCCATGAACTCAGGGTGGCCTTACCACTTCCCAGTTAGCTTCTCAACTTTCCCCTCACCTGTGTAATCAACCCCTAATTAAATTCTCTCTGTTTTAAATGTTTAACTATCTTGTAGTTAGTGTAAGTATGCTTAGATTAACATTATTAATACTCAGTTGCCCAAGGCCTTTGAGAACCTGGTAATCAATCCAGCAAAGGGGGAGGATGGGACAGGAATGAGGTACCGTATGGACTCACCATGTTCTTCCAAGAAGGGGGTGGCTGACGGACAATTACCGTCGTGTTATTTTTTCAGGCCTCGGAGTCCCACCCCCAGAACAATGACTGAGAGCTTTCACTTTACATCCCCGTGACCTGACACAGGCCGGGCACAGAGCAATTCCTCAAAGTAACAGTGATTCAGCTGCCTTGAAACCTTTCCAGTTGTGTGCTCAGAACACCATCTATTTACGTCAGGAACTCCCTGCGTGGAGGTTGCCGGATCTCGCCTGCGTGTGCCCTGAAACTTTAAAAATTAGGAGTATATCAGGAGGTCCAGGATTTGGGCAAGATGAACGAGGCACTCATCTCGAGCGCAAAATCTAAACGTATGCCAGGAAAATGCAGCAATCAAGATTAATAATGTTATAATGCAGTATTTTTTAAATTACTATTAATGCAAAAATCCATGGTGAACAAAATATCAAAATTTGAGTAAAGACAAAATTAGTGTTACTGGTTTTTTTCCTTTTGAGCCAGGTTCTGTTGTAGCTCGGAATAACACTGACTATAACTGAGTCCTTGCTTCCCGTCATTCTTTCACTGCTGCCGCAGGCACCTGATGTCCTCCGGGTTAAGATCCGAGTCCTCATCACCAACCACACCCCTCCACCAAACGTGTACCCACTGCTGTCTGTGGGCTCTGGGACAGGGGCTCTGCCTGTCTTGCTTCCTGATGTAATTTCAGCACCTAAACCTATGACTGGCACATACCAGATGCAAATACCCATATGTATGTGTCTAATGAATAAATGAATAAGTTGTCTCCTCTGCATTGTGAGGATTCCGTCAGTGTCCAAGAAGATATTCTAACAATGCGCCTTTAAAAGAAAAAAGTCCAAACTCATGAGGAATCAAAGAAATGTAAATTGAAACAATGAAGTGTGATTTTTCACTGCTAGAATTAGCAAAGATTTAAGAGATTGACGATACCCAGTATTGACGCGGAAATCAAGAAAAGAGCATTCCAGTGCATTCCTGCTAGGACTGCAAATTAATACAGTGGTTCTGGAAAGCAATTTGGCAATATGTAACAAAAGCCCTTGAAAAGTACATTTCTTTTGACCGAGCAATCCCACTTCAAAGAATTTATTCTAAGGAAATAATTAGGCAAGTGCCAGAAGATATATCTTCCCGGGTGTTCCGTCACAGCACTGTTTTTAACAGTGAAAGTGTGCAAACAGCCTAAAGGTCCAGAAGCATTGCACCTACAGTTGCTATTAAGAAACTAGTCAAAGAACATGTATGAATGACTCACGGACATGGACAATGGAAAGAGGATTGATTGACTGTGGGCAAGACGGGTGGGTTTACTGGGAGGGGGCAAAAACGAAAAAAACTGGGACAACTGTAATAGAATAAACAACAAAAAAAGAAATATTAATAAATGGAGGTTGCAAATGATGAAATACCATGCAGCTATTCAAAATAATGATGTGAGCCTATACTTAGTTAAAACAGAAGGATGTTCACAATGTGTTAAATGAGATAAAAGGTTATAAAACCGTATATACATGAAGTAACCACCAGTTTTTAAAAGGTTTTTTTAATTTATTTTTAGAGAGGGGTAGGGAGGGAGAAAGAGAGAGAGAGAAACATCAGTGTGTGGTTGCCTCTCACACACCCCCTATTGGGGACCTGGCCAGCAACCCAGGCTTGTACCCTGACTGGGAATCGAACCGGCAACTCTTTGGTTCACAGGTCGGCACTCAATCCACTGAGCCACACCAGCCAGGGTGTAACCATCATTTTTAAGGACATATATATGGAGAAAGTCTGAAAAGTTGAATACTAACAGTGGTTGTCTCTAAGAAGCAGAGTATTAGATGATTTTCATTAGTTTTGGTCTTTAGACTTTTTTTAGAGCAGTTTTAGGTTCACAGCGAAATCAGCAGGGAGATTTCCCATTCACTCCACACACTTGCACAGCCTCCCCCATCAACAACAACCCCCACGAACAGGTACTTTTGTTATCCTTGATGAATAGACGCTGACACATCATAAACACTCAAAGTCCACAGTTTACATTAGGGTTCACGCTGGGTGTTGTGCATTCTATGGGCATGGACAGTTGTATGATAACACAGATCCATCATTATAGTATCATACAGGGTATTTTTACTGCTCTATAAAATCCTCTGTGTTCTGCTGATTCATCCCTCCCCACCCCAAACAGTGGCGACCAGTGATCTTTTTACTCTCTCCATATTGTGCCTTTGCAAGAATGTCAGATAGCTGGAATCGCATAGGTGGAATTAAAACTATCGAACTCCTAGAAGATAACGTAGGGGAAAACCGTGACGACCTTGGATACAGTGAAGACTTACGAGGTAAAACACCAAAGGCATGCTCCATGAAAGGAATAATTAATCAGCCAGGCTTCGTTAAAATAAAAAATGTCTGCTCTGTGAAAGACGATGTCAAGATAATGAGAAGACAAGCTACAAACTGGGAGAAAAGATTTGCAAAAGACACATCTGATAAAGGCCTCTTATCCAAAATGTACAAAGAACTCTTAAAACTCAACAATAAGAAAAGAAACAACCCTATAAAACTTGGCCAAAGACCTTCACAGACACTGCATCGAAGACACGCAGATGAAGAACAAGCCTATGGAGAGATGCTCCACATCACATGTCATCAGGAAAATGCAAATCAAAACCACACGATACCATCACACACTTATCGGAATGGCCAGAGCTCAGAACACTGACACCACCCACCAAACGCCAGAGAGGACATGAAGAAGCGGGCATCCCCCTTTATTGCCGGTGGGAATGCAAAACGGTGCAGCCACTTCGGAAGACAGTTTGGTGGTTTCTTACAAAACCAAACATACTCTCACTGTACAATCCAGCAATCATACACTTTGTTATTCACACAATGGAGCTGAAAACTTGTGTCTACGCCAAAACTTACGTGTTCGGCGTGCAGTTTTGTGCATAGTAGCTTTACTTACAATTGCCAAAACTTGAAATTAACCAAGAGGTCTTTCTGTTGGTAGATAGATAAACTGTGGCACATCCAGACAATGGAATATTATTCAGCTCATTTTAAAAACTGAACTCTCGCCCTGGCTGGTGTAGCTCAGTGGATTGAGCACGGGCTGGGAACCAAGCGGTCCCGGTTCGATTCCCCGTCAGGGCACATGCCTGGGTTGCAGGCCAGGTCCCCAGTGGGGGCCATGTGAGGAGCAACCATACATTGCTGTTTCTCTCCCTCTCTTCCTCTCTCCCTTCCCCTCTCTCTAAAAATAAATAAATAAAATCTAAAAAAAAATAAAAACTGAACTCTCAAGCCATGAAAACACATGGAGGACAATTAAAGGCGTATTACTAAGTGAAAGATGCCAATCTGGAAAGAATGCATACTATGTCATTTCCACTGTATGAAATTCTGATTTTAATTTTTAATCTTTCATTTTTCTAAATTTTGCACAATGATCATCTATGATTTCTAATTCTCAAAAAAATGAAACCAACCTATTCTGTGTCCTGCATTTTGTTGAGTGAATTTCCCAGCAGGGGATGAACAAGTTGGAATATCCACTTTCACCCTCACCTACCTTGGGTCTTCCTTTGTTACCTGGATCAGATGAGAAAACACTGTACAGATTTTTCTCCACATAAGAGAGTCTTAGTCAATACCCTTCACTCTCCAGAAGTGTTTCTGAGACTGGGTCACCATTCTTGTATACCCAGATCACAACTGTACCAAAGGTCCCCAATGTCACTTTTTTAAATCCAAAGTCTTATCCTGTTTACTGGAGGCCCCAAAATAGACCTCGAAGGCCCCAAGCCTATTTCGTCATTTGTGAAATAGAGATAAATATTTACTTCATGGCTGGATTAAAAGACAAAGCTGGTAAAAAGTTCTCAGTGTATACAGCAAATGTATCAAGCAGGATAAGCTTGCTAACAAACAACCCCAAACTCTGTGAGTTAAAAACCACAAAGTTTGATTTCTTGCTACACAACACACATGTGGCAGGTCAGCTGGGGCCTCTGCTCCCACGATTCTAACTCAAGGGCCAAGGCTGCAGGGACTCCGGCTCCATGGTTCACTTCGTCGGAGCAGTGGAGAGAAATCTAGGCACCTAATGCTCTAGCTCTTAAACCTCCCGCCCAGGAATGGTCCATATCATGTGACTCTCATTTCATGGGCCAGAACAAGTCGCATGACTGCTACCGAACTCAAAAAGGGTAGGCAAGTACAGCCCCACCAAGTGTCTGGGAGGCCGAGATAAGCCATACTGGCAAATAGCAAAGTAACTCCCACCGTAGGCTTTCATAAATGTTGTTTTTAATAAAAAGAAGTACTTATTCCGGCCCTGGCTGGTGTATCTCAGTGGATTGAGCGCGGGCTGGGAACCAGAGGGTCCCGGTTCGATTCCCAGTCAGGGCACATGCCTGGGTTGCGGGCCAGGTCCCCGTGAGGGCCATGTGAGAGGCAACCGTACATTGCTCTTTCTCTCCCTCTCTGTCTCCCTCCCCTCCCTTCTCTCTAAAAATAAATAAAAATAAAATCTTAAAAAAAAAAAAAAAAAAAGAAGTACTTATTCCAAACCCAGCACTAAGGCAGACAGGCTTCTAATGTGCCAGGCATTATGCTAGGTAAAATTTACAGTGGGAAGTCAATTTAAGTGATTTTTTCCAGTCATGCAGCTAGGGAGGGGCTAGAACCAGGATTTGACTCCACGGATTGTACCCTACCCATTAAGTCCATGCCTGTCTACATCACTCTGTGGGAACTTAATTTCTAAAAGCCTGTTTCCTCCTCATCTTCCAGATGTAAATACTAGTGGCTCTTGGGGTCCTTTCTGCAGGAGGGATGGGATGTCCCCCAACGGCAGGCGTCAGGGCTCTGTGAGATGGAGCAGTTTGTAGTGCCCCGTGCTGGCCAGAAACGTTTGCAAGAGGGCCCTGGAGCTTGTCTCGTGTTCACAAGTTAGGGGAGGGCATGGCGGGAACGAGGATGTCCAGTGCATTCTGCAGAACCCGGCTGATCCTTGGGCCACTATGGGAAGACACGTGTCCGCTCACTCAGCTATTAGAGGTGTATGCCATTATCTAAGTGTCACAGACAAGCCCTGACACGTTCAGCCAGCTCCCCTCACCATCATACACACATGCACACATATACAGAGTCCCCTCTAGACAGGTCATGTCCACTGCGGTCACAGCACCACAGTGAGTCTATGCCACACGCCGTATCCTTGTATGCTTCACCCTTAACCTGACTTATAGCCATCCACATGCACATGTGTTCTGCTGAACCCTACGAAACTGCCATTCTGCCGGCAACTGCCTTTGGCTCAGACTAATGCGCACACATATACATAAGCTCCACCTGTCTCACACACCTGTACACAACCACACATGCACGAATACCCGCTCATACCCACAACATGCACACGCACAGCGCATGTGCACCCGCACCACTGGCGCACAACTTGTTCCTGGCCCCCCTCCACTCCGTGACCCAGGCCACCAGCTCCAGGCAGTGAGTTTAATCACTGTCACTGCCAAGGCTGCTGTTAGGGCTCAGCTCTAACCATCCAGGAAATCAGCGACAGGGCTTGGCCTCTGCAGCCTGGCTTCACCCCAGCAGCTGTGCTCAATGTCAGCCCCACCCCCATTCCATCCGCTGCACTTGTCCTTAACCCCAGACTCCCCACATTCCTGCTGCCCTCCGGCTGCAGGGCCCGATGCCTCCAGCTGAAAGCCTGCCCAGACATCAGGCAGTAGAGCCCTGCTCTCTGCCTTAGACACTGCACCCCATCGTAAATCTTTGCACAGAAAGTGAGCACTACCGGGGTCTGGGGCCAGTGTCAATGACAGGGAAGACCCCCGGGGCTCAGGGCTGCCAAAGGGGCCTGTGGCAATATTAACTGAGTGCTAACCCTGTGTCAGGCCCCGTACCAGGCACTGAAGATAGGGTGACAAAGAAAAACAGAAGCAGTCTCTAATTATATAGGTCTCACATTCCGGGGGCATGGCGAGTGGGAAGGTGGAAACAAATACTTTAAAAAAACACACACACAATTAAACATAAAATTCCAGCTCTGTGCAGTGCTATCAAGCAGAGGTATGTCTCAAGCTCCTCATCTATAAAGCAGGATAAGATTACCAACTTCACAGGGTCAATGTGAGGATTCAGTGAAATAATATGCATAAAGTATTTATAACAGATCTTGGCACAAAGGACTGTTATGTATTATTAACATAATCAGAAAGGTTAATAAGGGCTTCCGCATGAATATGGCCATGAAATGATACCCGAAGGATGACTGGGAATTAAGGAGATGAAGGGGAGAGGGCAATGGAACATCACATGCAAAGGCCCTGTGGCAGGAGAAAGCATGGGCCATTTCAGAAACTGGCAGAGGCTCAGCTGTTTTCAGCGCAAACAGTGAGGAGGTGGTTGCCCACCCTGAAGATGGAGGGGCTGTACCACACAAGATATGTAGGGCCTTGAAAGCCATGGCCACGAGTTGGCATCTGTGCAACTTCAAGTAAGCACAATGGAAAGTCAGCGCAGATTTATAAGCAGATAGGAATGTGATCTCATTTACATTTTGAAAGTCCACCCTGACCGAAATGGGAAAAATAGATTGAAAGGGGACTACGTCCACTTTTAATGGGACATCTGGGGAAATGACCCAAGTTATATGGTGCTGGTGGTGGTCGTTATTAAGAATTCATCGACTTAGTTTGGGGAAAGGACAGAAAATGTGACCAAACAGACCCAAGATAGGATTAACTCATTGGTGGGGGTAGGGGGATGTTCTTCTCCGATGCACAAAGAAGCACAGGGACATGTCCCTACAGCCATCCGGGGAATGGAGGTCCTGAGTGGGAGCATGAGGCCAGAGGTGGCTTTAGGTCCATCAGGTAGGCAGCAGAGTCAGAACTCCAAAACTTTTGTATAATTGGAGCAGGATCCAGGCAGCAGGTGGAAATGAAAGGCCCGGCCCTGGCTCCTGGCTCCTGGCTCCTGGCTCCTGGGGAAGAGGCGCTGAGAATAGAACTGATGAAGCTAAGGTGCTGGGCCTCCAGCCACAAGATCAGGAGACTAAGGCAGAAACCCAAGTCATCCAATGTCCCCTTGAAGATAACGGGTGTCCTTCCATCTGGCTTTATCTGACTGGCTGGGAAAGGTTGCCTGGAATTCTGTGTTAAGCAGGATTGTGAGGTCGAGCTTAGTTTTGATGAGACAGTGTTGTATATAAGAGGTAGGAACTGGGGGTATGTGTACCATGAATTTATCACCCTCGAGCTATGACTGTATTCAGCAAACTCTTGAGGTTGTGAGGGGCAGAAATCTGACTCAAATAATATAAACAAGTAACAAAGGAACACATTGGCTCATCCAATGAGAAGTCTGAACAGAGCAGAATTCAAGTGCAGCCATGCCTGTCCTCGCTCTATCCCTCTCTCGGTCTCTTGACTTTGCTCACCTCTTCTTGGTTCTGTCCTTGGGTGGGCTCCCCTCTTAAAGGGAGAGCAAGATGGCCTATGGCAGCCCCTGCCGTAGTCTGTCCTTGAGGCTCATATTCCAAGGAAGTCAATGTCATCATTCATGATACAACCAGCAAACATCCCAACAAAGGCTGGTTGGTCTGGCCTGGAACAGCTCCGGGTGGGAGTGGTATCAGCCCCCAAACAGCCATATGAGCTGAGCAAGATATTTATAGATCAGGATGCTTATCCACAAAAGGATAGGTAGTTTCCTAAAGAAACAGGGCCTGGGCAGACAAAAAGAAGATACATATCGCACAGGGTTAAGGTCACCAACGCATAATGTCACACTTGCGGCACTGAGGCTAATTCCAGGCTCACCTATTGAATGTGCTCCTCCTCCCTCCAGGTGCTGCTCAGGCAGCAGAAGCTATGCAAGATTTGGACTGGCGCCGACAGCAAGTCTCACCAAAGCTTCAGGGCACCGTAGCCAAAGCAGCATACAGAGCTGAGAGCTGGTGGAAAGGGGCTGTGAAGGGACAGAAAAGAGAATCCAAGCATGTTGCCAAGCCAAGGGGAGCAGAAGCAGACACAGCAAGGCCAAGGCCAGTGTGCAACAGGCACCGGAGAGAGAAAAAAGCAGAAGCCAGAGGGTCAGGGGAGGAAGCAAGTGGGCAGTTCTGCTGGCCTCCTGGATCGCTCTCACGGATGGCTTTTGCCTCCTTCTCCACCCTCCTGGTTGAGGCCAATCTCATTCTCGTTCCTGGAATTCTGTCTGTCCACTGTGGCTTCTCTGAGGCCATCTTCCAGCAGCTCACCTCTTTCTCAGGATCTCCAGTCTCTTCCATAACTCTGGTTCTTTTCCCTCAACATACACAGCAGACGCAAGTCTCTCTCATTTAGGAAAAAAAGAAAGAAAAATCCTTTCCCTACCTCTGCATTTCCTTCCATTGACAGAAACACCTGCTGAGGTGTGTGATAGGTGAGGTGGCTTCTGTGACGGTGCCGCTCAAAGCGTGGTCCCCAGACCAGTGCTGCCCACAAAATGGCCACTGAGCTGTAACACGCAAGAACAGAAATTGAGAGCCAACCCGGCTGGTGTAGCTCAGTGGATTGAGCACGGGCTGCGAACCAGAGGGTCCCGGTTCGATTCCCAGTCGGGGCACATGCCTGGGTTGCGGGCCGGGTCCCCGGTGAGGGCCATGTGAGAGGCAACCATACATTGCTCTTTCTCTCTTCCTTCTCCTCTCTCTGAAAATAAATAAATAAAATCTTAAAAAAAAAAGATTTAAAAAAAAAAGAAATTGAGAGTCAATGTTTAGAAACCTTAAAAACAATTTGACAGAGTAACTAGATATCCATGGAATCTAATAAAAAGCATGTCTGTGTTTTGCATGTCTTTTTATTTCATTTTCCAGTCATCCATTTTATAGTATTTTACAAACGTATCAGTTCACAACAGGTTGAAAATTAAAAAGAAAAAAAAAATACAGGTCCTCTTACGTAGATGGTCTAAGAGGCACCGTTCTATGGGAACTTCATGCTGTGATACATCGAAGGTAAAAATAGAATGGGTTGTGGACGAGTAAGGGGATGGAAGTTGGTACAAAGGAAAAATTTGTTAAGTTCCATAGTCCAAAAGAATCAGTGTATTCCTCTCTGAGGCTCATGAAGCACATTGACTTCAAAAATATTTTGTACAATATTATCTTGGAACCCTAAGGGTTAAAAAGAATCATGCTGGGCTTCAAGACCACCATCCACCAGCTAATTTTCCCAGCTAGTTCCTGACATTCAGTGGCTACTCAATACCTAATGGTTTGAATAAACCCACTGTACAGGTTGGCTTCTATTCTGGTTATCTTCTGTTACATAGCAAGTCACTGAAACGTTAGCAGTTTGAAATAGCAACGTATCATGTTTCTGTGGGTTGACTGGGCTCAGCTGGGCCATTCTCCCTGGGGGTCTCTCATGCTGTGGTAGCTACCCGGTGGCTGAGACCATAGTTTTCTGAAAGCTTGGCTGGGTGCTCAAGGTGATTTCTTCGCTCATGTGTTGGGCACCTCAGTTGGGGTGGCTGGGAGAGATGGGGACCCCCTGGGCATTTCTCGCCACATGGCTGCTCCAGGTGGCTAGCTTGGGCTTCCTCACAGCATGGTGGTCCCAGGGTAAGTGGGTTTCTTGCGAAGCAGAAGGCATTCCCCAGTGCAAATGTTTGGAGAGAAAGGAAGTAGAAGGGACCAGCTCTCTTAAAGGTTAGTCAGGCCCAGAACTCACTCAGCATCACTTCTTTTATATTCTGTTGGTTGTTGTGGTCATGAGGCTAGTCACTCCACCTCTCAGTGGGAGAGTAACAGATACTTTTCAGCCATTATTATCCACCACTGCCTCTCTGAAAATATTGCAACCCTTCAGTGGCTGAGAACAAGGAGAAAAATTTTACAGATTTTTCATTATAATAATCATTGTTATCATCACCACCATCATCATCACTTACTGTGTACCAGGCTTATTATTCTTGGCTCTTAGAGAACAGAGACAGGAGAGAGAAAGAAAAAGGAAGACCCATTTAATCCTCACAACCTTATTCTTATTGTACAAAAAATGAAACTGAGGTTCAGAGAGGCTAAATGATTTTCCCAAGGTCACACAGCCAGGAAGTGACAGAAATAAGACACAAACCTAAGTCTACAGGACTGCAGAGCTCAGTCTTGACCACTGGTTAGTCCACTGGCCCAGACCCTCTGATCCGTCTCAATCATTACTCAACTCCAAATACTGTTTGGTTCACACTTCACTAATCCTCGGAAGACTCACCCAGCCTTCCTGGCCTTCCATCATGAGGCAAATCCGTGAATAGCTCGTCCTAGAGTTTTTTCTTCAAAATAATGTCACATTCATCAGCAATGAGTTCGGAATGACCTGGTGGCTCTAGAATTGCAAGTCCTATTTCTGCAGGGAGCCCAAGAGGGGATGCCAAGGGACCAGGGTGAGCAGGTAATTAGATTGAATCCACTCTTTGGCTTGGTTTCCTTCCCAAGCAGACCGGCTATTGAGCAATCCATTCTCCAGGCATTAATACATCACCTGGGAGCACCGAACCATGATGGATGAGCTGGGCCATCAGCAGGGCCCACGATGGATGGGTGTCATTCATCACTGCAGGGAGCCGGTGGAGCCATGAGTTACTCAGGCCATGGCACCTTCCACCCCCATTGGGGCCAGAGCCAGGAGGAGGACAGAGGCTGGGGGAGGGTGGCACAAAGCAAAGACCTCTCTGGGAGACAGGCCAGCAACCACGAGCACATTTTTTCTGAGCCACTCCAAAGGAGGGAGATGTTTGACGGAGTTTGTAGCAGAGACGAGGCGCATGTCAGGGATGGGAAATGCGATAAATAAGATCATAGGTTTTGGAAGTCCCACTTGCCTGGCATGTGTCTTTGTTCTGTCTTTTCCTTGCTGTGTAAGCTCAAGCAAGGTATTCACCTCTCTGAAGCTCAGTTTCCTTATTTCATTCCAGGGGCTCCTTTGAAGTTCTTAGCCCCTCATAGTTAGGTAGAACCATGTGATGAGTTCCAGTTAAAGAAATATATGAGCAAGTAGCAAGAGTCAATGAAAGGCCCCCGGGGATTCTTAGCCTCTCTCTTCCCCTGCCAGTAACAACCAAGAGGCCTCATGTTAAGATAGAGCTGCAGGATCAGAATAGCCTGGATGGCTGATCACCTGTGAGATAGATGCACAGACCTGCATCTGACTCAGAAATGGCGTCAGCGCAGACCTGCAGCTGAGAGAGATGCACAGACCTGCAGCTCAGAGAGTTGCACAGACCTGCATCTGGCTCAGAAATGGCATCAGCACAGACCTGCAGCTGACTCAGAATCAGCAAGAGATAAACCTTTGGGAGACTAAGTCACTAAGGATGTGGGCTGTTTGTTATACAGCATAGCCTAACCTTCCCTGACCAATACTCTGTATCAGAGGTCTACAAGGAGCCCAATAGTAAATATTCTAGGCTTTGTGGACCAGATGGTCTCTTCTAGTCTTCTTTGTTTTGTTTTCTTTACAACTTTTGAAAAACATATAAACTGTGGTTAGCCTGTGGGCCTACAAAATAAGCCACGGGCTGTATTTAGCACATGGGTTGATAGTACACCAACCCCTTGCCCTGAAATGTAAGGTTGTCATGAGAATTAAATAAGATAAGGACTTCAGCATTTTTCAATGTTAGGTGATACTATTTTTAACAGCAGTAATAGTAATTATCTATAAATCATAAATACTTTATGCCAGGCACTGCTCTGCACACTGGCGAGTCTCGATGAACACAGCATTGCAGAGCTTCCCTGGCCTGTGGGGCAACACCATTTCTTCCAGAACGGCAGAGCCCCCTCTGGGCTCCCTGCCTTACCTCTTGCCCGTCTGCAATCTGTCCTCCATGCTGTAGCCACGGGGATTTTTGCAAAGTGAAAATAAAACCATGCTATTCTTCCAAAATGCTTCTCATTACTCTTAACAGAAATCCCAAGGCGCTTCCTCACCTAGGAGGCCCTGTGTGGCCTGAGCGCTGACTTCCCCACTCACCTCATGGGGTGCCCCCTTCTCTTCCCACCCAGCACACTGGTCTCCTCCCAGTTTCTATGATATAACACGCCCTTCCCATCCTGGGGCTTCTGCCAGTGGCTGGAATGACCTTCCATCATCCCCCATGACCAGCCCCTTAGACAGCATTGGAGAAGCCTTCACTGAGCACCGCCCCCCATTTAAATAATTCTTCTCACCCCACCTTGAATCTCACCACCATGTTTTGTTCCTTCTTAACATGGAGCACAAGTGAAATAGTCTTTTAATTTCTTTGTTTACCTGTTTGTTTATTGCCCCCCCCTCGGCTGTGAGCTCCCTGAGGCCGGGATCTGTGTCTGTCCACGCGATGACAGCACCCGTGTGTGTTGGCTCAGGGCCTGCCACGGGCAGCAGCTCAGTGAATATTTGTTGATTGGAATCTGTAGCAAGAAAACCTCCCACCCAGGTCCGCAGGCTCCCCATGCACGTGTTGACACGACCCCATCCCACTACACTCACCGCCCACCCAGCCATGTGCTCACACCACCCACACCTTCACGGGGCCGCTGTCACTTTAGCTGCAGCCCTCTCCCCACACCGACTCCTAAGAAAACTCCAGAAGCAGAGAAAGTGTCCTCTGTGCCTTTGTGTCCTCAGGATTCAGGACAGTGCCCTGCACGGGCAGGTGCACAGGAAAGGTTGATGATGAAGCAGTATTGCAGACAAGGTTGGGGGGGCGGGGGAGGGGCAGGAGACTCTCACTGATGTCATCTCAGAGTCACATGAAGGACCTTTGAGAAATCAAGAAGAGTATTAGAGAAGCCAAAAGATAAATAATGTATTGATTTTCCAAGAAAAAGAAAGTCAGATTCAATCTCAAGAAAAATTCTAGCCCTTCCTGTTAAATGGTCAGTTGGCAACTAATTTACAAAGAATGAGGCAATTACCAAGAGCTAATGTCCATCCCTGGAGAATATCTGATGAAATTATTCTAATTTTCTTTTTGACAAGATGCCTATGCTTGGGACTGATAATATCTGTATTTCAGACAAGTACTCACTTGACAAGTATTTATAGAAGAGACACCCCAGGCAGGCCCTGTGCTTGTACTTCAGACCCAGCGTGAATAAAACAGGCAGAACTCATGTCCCGGTGGGAGCTGCACATGGTGTACGGCTCAGCCAGCACAAAGCCAGGTAACGCCAATGGCAATGAGCTCGCAGTGGAAAACCAAGGCAAGCCCAAGAGAGAGGCTGTTGAGGAGGCAGGTCAGAGCATCAAGTAGCGTGTTTGGGGAAAGATGTCACAAAGAGGGTATTGTGGCCAAGACTGAAGGACGTGGGAGGAGGGGTCCATGCAGAGACCTGGGGCTGCAGCATCCCAGGCTGAAGGAACAGCCTGGGTGGAGGCCAAAGGGGTGCATGCAAGGCTGTGTGAGGAGCAACAGGTCCGTGTGGCTGAAGAACAGAGAGCCAGGGGCAAGGGGAAGGAGAGGAGGATAAGGGAGGGCAGGTGTAGCCTGAGAGTTTGGCTTTAATTAAGAATATAGAAGGCCTGTGGCCTGGGTATACCTAATGCAGCAACTCAGAGTCAAGCAAGGCAGGAGAACATGCCCCTTAAATGTTTCTTAGAAACATTAGTGAAGTAAATAAGTGCATGGGAGCATATGGTGAAAGACAGCTTTAAAAACCAAAGACCTGGGTTTAATAACCAGCACCCGTACAACCCAACAGTCCCAGTCCTAGATATATACCCAACAGAAAAACGGACTGGCTCACCCAAAGGCATGGACTCTGGAACGTTCAAAGCAGCACTGTTCACAATTTCTAAAAACGCCCATCAGCAGAACGGATGAGGACACTGTAGTGTGCTCACACCGTGGGAAACTCCACAGCAAAGCTAGTGAAGGCTGCTCAGCTTCATGCAATGATATGTGTGAACTCACAAGGATAATGGGAACGAAGGAAGCCAGACACAAGCGTTTTATACTGTATGCCTCCATTTACGTAAAGTTCAAAAATGGGCAAAATCAAGCTATGCGGTTAGTCCAGGAGAGTGTTGGGCTTAGTTCTTCATCCGGGTGCTGATTACACAAGAATGCACAGGTTTTGAAAACTTGTCAAGCTACACAAGTGAGATCTACATCCTTTTCTGTGTGTGTGCCAAAAGTTACACATAAAAATAAGTAGTTGAGTTTAGACAAAAACCAATAAACTAGCATGACTTACTTATTTAAGAAAGACCTGGGTTGGGTCAAGTTTTAGTACTTTTTAGCAAAGTACCTGAGCACATTGCGTGGTCTGTTTCCTTGTCTCTAACGGGAAGTCCCTAACTAAAACCGACCGAGTCTACCACCAAGATAATGTGATGGTCAAATGGAAAATACACACAAAAGTCCTCTAGCAAATAACTCTCATTATACTGCTGTTAGCTGTTTCTAAGAAACCCCGCACCCCAAGTGGGTGCGCAAGAATCATAGAAGACTATGGAGGTGGACCACAGGCTCAGTTCTTGCCACGTTCTCTTAGAATTTTGTAAATTATTTGGGTGAAGACTTAGAAGGTGAACACTTCCCTTCCAGAGGCTGAGAAACAACTGAATTGGCAGAATCAAAATGATCTCAACGAACTGGAAGGTTGGGTCAAATCCAACAGAAGAAATTCAACAGGGATTGTTCTAGCGTCACATGTGGAGGTTCAAAGCACACGTGGCCTCCAGCTCAGGGAAAAAGACCATGAAAGCCTGTTGACCCTCCTGTGACATGGAGGATTGTTTTGGCAGAAATAGGAACACGGGTCTTGAGAGCAGTTTCCTCTTCAGTCCTCTGTGCAGCGCAGAGCACGCCTGGAGCCCTGCGGCTGGTTCAGGGATCTGCCCTTTCCTGTCCCAGCCCAAACCAACGGTGACAAGAACCGTGTTTGGCAGGGCACTGACAAGGTGGTAGCAACTGAAGTGGACGTGGTTTGCACTGCCCCTCACCCCCAGCCTGGACTCCCGAAGGCAGTGATGAGAACATCAGGTTTCTCTACTCCCTTTGGTGTGACAGCCCAGTCATCTGTCACCAATGCCTGTTTTCCTCAGGGGAAATGGGGCTGTGGGGCTTGGTTCTATTATCAGACTTCGTTCCAGTCCCCAGAAGAGTCTAGAGACTCAGAGCCAATATGGGGAAGGGCAGGAGACATTTGTGGCCAATACCTGGAACAACAAGTCACAACCCAAATCCCCTTCCTTGGACCACATGCCCTGCTCTTTTCTCTCATGGACCTGTTTCCAGGGAAAGGCGAAACCTGAGTCTGCCTTTGAGATGCACCTGCTGGGGGTTATTCCAGCCCCAGGCACTCACAAGAGAGTCACAGCTGGGGTGGGTTTGGGCTTGAGCCTTTCTGAACCTCAGCAAGAGGCAGATGGGAAAAAGAGGAAGCTGGGCCTGCACAGGCGGGGGGCTGCCCACCTCCCTGGCTGTGGCCCTGGCCCCCAGGTAGTGAGGTCAGCAGTCCAGTGTCCAGTGCCCAAAGTAGAGCCAATTCAGCTCTGCTCAGCCTAGGTCAACACTCAGGTGGCTCTAACCCAGAGCAGAACACAAGACAGTGTCTGGGGACAGAGAAACAGGGTCCAATTGGATGGGGAAGTGCCAAGTGAGGGCCAGGAGTCAGGGCCTAGCTGAGCAAAATGAAGTTAGAGCAGAATGCCAGCACCTGAGACACCCTAAGAGCTGGTCATTGACCAGGAAGTTGTGAGTACTGTCACATGACCAGAGAAATGGCGCTGTCAGCAGGTAGATAAGGGAGGCTAGGACCTGGTAGACATCAGGTCACGCCTGGGACTAAGGGCAGCAGGTGTAAGGTCAGGGGACAGACACAATGGCTTCCTTACCGACCTCTTCACATGGAGCCAAGGCTTTGGTGGGATCTACCAGGTGTGGCAAGGCTTCTAGAAATGGCACTGACCGATCTCAGGCCAGGGACATGGTACTCCCTGCCAGGCCTTGTCACTGGCTGTGCCCACTATCCGCCACCTGGTATTGAAACATCCCTCCAGGAAGCTGAGCATTGAGAGGAAAGCTGAGCCCCATCTCTTTGTTTGCTGGGAGAGGAAATCCTACAGCAGGAGTCTTGGAAAGCCATTCCTGGGGGCTTACATTACTGCGGGCCTCTCTGCCGTCCCGCAGAGCAGCCCGCTTCCGACTCCCAGCACCCGCTCCCCTCACCCAACTCCAGCATGCTGGCACCTCGGCACATGGTCACATTGTGAATGATCCCAGCGCAAACAGAACAACAGAACTCTCCGAACGCTGGTTCATTAAAACCCATTCCTGCTCTTTTTTTTCCCTTCTCAACTCGAGGGCATTTCCCAATCTCAGACAGACTTTTTCACATCGGTTGCTTTTGACCAGGTTTTCCAGTCTCCCATTCCAAAGGGAAAGACGTAAGACTCATGATTTCCCCTGGACATGAGGGTCAGGGTTCCAGGCTGCTCTCTGGGGAGGCAGACTTTGCTGTTGTGTTACTTTTGTGCATGTTAAAATTTTTCAAATCATAACAAAGGTTGGCTTCTGTAGTGACGCCTGCTGAGGCCTCACAATGCTTGCTGTCTTGGAGGGGCTGATTACCTAACTCCATTTATCAAAGTGTCACTTCTCTGACAGGCCCTAATAAATATCCTGCCAGAGACCCCGCACCTGGCAACCGTGCCACTCGGCAACACGCCGCTAACCTAATTTGCTAATTGCTGCTTTCCCCATTAATTCTAGTCCTGTCTTGTTTGGTGTTGACGTGGAGGAAAAAGAAATAGAGTGGAAAAAACAGACAAGAAAGAAAATATCTCGGGGTCCCCCCGCATCCAGCCCACCCCCCAACTCCTTCACCCAACCACTTATACACCGAAATACCAAATTCCTTCCTCTCCTTTTCTCATCATGGCTGGCGGAGATGAAACATTTAAAGGGGCAGGGTCCGAGTTCCCAAACCAAAAATCAAGGCACGTGCCAGATGATAGGATATGAGGCTGACGATGGGGCAGTGGTGGAAATACAAGGGACCAATGGTTGCTGTGCCTAAAATCATTCTAATCAATATGGTCACCTTTTGGTAGAGAAGAGATCAAACAGGGCACCCATGGGTTAACAAGTCCAGCCAATGAGTGCTTGAATATGGCCACGTCCCAGAGCCCTCCTGCCTTAGTCCCTCATTCCAGCCCGTCCCTGTGTCCCAGGGGAACTCTGCCTCCCTTTAGGTGTCATTCTAAGGTGGTGACGTTCAAGATACAGCACAGGATAATGCCTGAGGTCAGACCTTCCGAGCCAGGACCGACTCTCCCTGACACTTGGGCTAGCCACACCCCTATTCCTCAGCCCCTCAATGCCTGCTGGAAGCCTCCAGTGGTGGAGAGGTTCACTGTGGGCTATTTGATTCTAGATCATTACAGATGAGCCCCCAAGTTCAAAGACCTGTTGGAGAGGCAAAGGTGGGAAAGGAGAGGATTCCAGCCACAACCAAGGAGGATGGAGGACACATTCTCTTCTCTGAGACGACAAAAGCTCCCATCAGAAAAAAAAGAAAAAAAGGGACCTGGCTCTCTCACTCTCCCAGGGGTCTGGACAGGACCTCCTTCTTGGCATGTGTGAGCCTTGGGCATTCAGCAGGTGATCTAACTGCCAGGAAGTAGCTGCTGGAACCAACGGTAGACTTTGTCCCCAGATGCAAAGCTATGTGACGAGTGAATGACCCAGGCTTCTGGGTTCTCACCTTGACAAGAACGAGCTCTCTGACAGTTCCTGTCTGGCTCCAGCTTAGAGAGAACACCCAACTCTTTGTCCCCAATCACAGCACAGAACATTCATCCTCGCCACGAAGAGAGGATTGGTTGAGAGAGGACAACAGCGTAGCAGGGAGGCAGCAACCAGGGAGAGGCCGCAACCTGAGAGTAAGTCAGCAAGTCCTTCATTCCTAGGCTCCGTGGCCAGGTTATCACTGAGGCGGGTGGAAAGTTCGGGTCACACACACTGTTGGCAGAAGACCGAGGACAACGTCCACCCACGCAGAGGTGTGTGTGTACACGCTCCGGCCTCAGAGAATCCACAGATATGTCTATGCACATGTTCAGCTGTGTGCACAAAGCTGTGTGCCAGGCCCGTGTGTTGAGGAACAAAGCTCACGCGATCTCATGCCAGAATGCCTCCGTCCAAGCATGCCGAGGTAATGGTCTATCTACATGAGGACAAGTCTGCCTGGACAGAGACACGGAGACATGCCTTTGTATAATGCACAGGGCTACAATATCAGACATTAGATCTGGGCACTAACTTTTATGAATGTTTCCAACTTCCCACACTCAGTTCCAAAGAAACTGAGACCACATCAGGACTAGGACCATGTGCTTGGAACGCCCCTATCCTTCTTCCTGTATCTAGAAAACTTCTATTCCTGCTTCAGAGCCCAATTCCATTGTCCCCCTCCTCCCTAATCAGCCTCCAGTGAGTGGTCTATCACAGGACTTCTGTTCTATAATAGTTTTCACAACACATTCCAGTTATCTGTGTGCATACGTTTCCCCTTTACCGGTCCCTGATATCGTCCTGTGGGCATTGTGTCTTATTTCTTTCTGCACCGCAGCATCTGGTCCCTGACATGCAGCAGGTGGAACAAACATTTGCAGAATGAGCCATTGACTACTGACTCTCATGGCCAGCGTTGGGCACTGGGGTCACACGTCCTTGGATCAGATGCCGGCTCCAGTGCAACACAAAGACATTTGGACACTCCTAATTCCACTAGCCCAGTGAGAGCCAGAAAAGAGGGAGCTGTGTCTGGGCTTGCTTGATCAAAGCAGGCAATAAAAGCCCCCTGGGGTCTCCAAAGATGTCAGGCAGGTGAGCATTTAGAAGCCATCCCCTTTCTTTTCACCGCAGTCGAAAATGAGGGGAAGGCCAGACAGTAAATAATTGTGGCCTCAAGGGCTATGCGATCGCTGTGGCTTCTGCTCAGCTCTGCCCCTTGAAAGCAGCCAGAGACAATCCAGAGACAGATGGGCGTGGCTGCAGTCCAATAAAACTCCACAGTCCACCAACTTCTAGTCTAGAATTGCACAGTAAAGGGAAGAGAGGCTCAGACTCACACCAGGGACAGCAGTGGCCTCTAGTCACCAAGACGGCCTAACCCACCGGCACACTTTCTGGGAAACACACAGCCAGACCCCACCCCCCATTCAACCTCAAGCCGAAGCAGAGGCCCTGTGGAGGCTGAGGACAGGGTGGTTGTGTGTGGTGGCTCAGGCTTCACACCACACAAATCCAGGGGCTGCTGTTCATACACACTGTGACTTAGACAACCTCCTTGTGGGTCAGCCCGGCCTGAGGGTCACCAAGAAGCCCCGCACCGTGTGGAAGATTCACTGGCTGGTGGGGGCCACATGCCCTCCTGGCTGCTATTTCACTAGTTCAAATACTTGATGGTCAAAGATATCCCCCCAAGACAGGGACTGTGAGCCACTTCTCCTTTGGGAACAGTCTGATGGGGGCTTTTGCGGTGCATAGGCAGTTTAAGAGTGAGGAGTGCCAGGGCTGGAGGAGCAGTGACTGTAGGGGGCTATGGGGACTAAGGGAAAGCTGCTTCTCTTAAAGCTTAAAGGGCGTGTGACCTGGGGACACAGAGCTGCCTGGGCCAGTGGGCCTGTGCTGAGGCCCCTGATTGTTCAGGGCGCCAGAGGTCAGCAGAGGCCTCTGGAAGTATCCAGCCCCTCACCCCACCTAAGAAACATGGCACGGGCCTGGGGAGAAGGTGGAATCCACCTGCGTCTTCACAGGCTGCAGGGCCCAGCCCCCCTGAGCCGGCACAGGTACCACCCTAGGACTCGCCCCACCCCCAAAGGCTCCCTGAGCTGACTGCTGCTGGCCCCAGTCCTTCCCAGGATAAGCCTACTGCCCAGACCTCAGCTATTAAACTCCACTGAGCTTCTGTCCAATCGCTACAGATGAACAAAATATTGCCCTGTTCCCAGTTACGTTAAAAGGACCTAGTAAAGAATAATGGCAAAGATGCTTGCAGCCAAAAGCTGCTCTTGATGGCCCTTTAAGCGAGATTTACAGCAGGCATTTAGCAGTGTCCCTGGAACATTTGCTGGCACCGATCGGTGGGAAGGATGTGCGTGGCGCCTCCCTGGGCCAGCAGGCAGGGCCATCCTTCATTGCAGGCAGCTCTGCCTGCCCCCAGTGCCGTGCCGGCTCCCTCACAGCCCTGCCCCAGCCCATCAGGCCCCTGTCTGGGCTGCCTACTAATAATCCTGGCTGTCAGGTGCCTTGGGACAAGGCCAGCTGAAAACACCTGACACGGGGGCAAGGAGTCTGAGAGACAGGCTGGGCTCAGAGGGGCTGAGGCAGGGGCAGGGTGAAAGCAAAAAAGGTAGTGGGAGGTACCCTTCAGGGGTGCTCTTCAGAATGGAGGGCCCTACTAACTTGTTCATTCAACGTTCATCATGTATGTATTAAGCTCCTACTAATCGCCATGCAATTTTGGTAGGAAAGTGCACAAAACTAGCATGTTTGTTCCCTGCCTTATGAAACTTATTCTCTAGAGGGGAAGAGAAGTATTCAGCTATCAGTGACAATCAAATATGGTCGTGGTTTTGATAAGGAGAGTCCAAGGTGGGAGCAAACATGTCCCGGCTTGGGGCCACCGCTGAGGATGAAGGATTTTCTAAGACGTGGGCCAGAAGCCACGTGTGGCTACTGAGTGCTTGAAGCTCCTGCAAATTGAAATGAGCTTCAAATGTGAAAGGCACACCACACTTCAAAGACCTCGTAATATGAAAGAGAGAATACAAGACATTCCCCTCTGCCTTCCGGTCAGGTTCAGCCAATAGGAGTTCAGAGGGAGGAGAATGAGGTATTCAACAAGTTGCTTCGAATGGGCCCCGCCGAGGGCCTCAGCTCCTGCCAGGCGGCCGGCTCTGCGCTGCTCTCCTCACCAGGGGTCCCTTCCTCTGCCCTTCCGTCACTGGGCTAGTGACAGCTTCTTAGTGCCGCCCACGCTGGGTGCCGCACCATCCCCTACTGACTCCCTTCCACCTCGTAAATGATCCCACTATTGAAGTCAAACAATGGGGTTTGAGCGTGACCTCCGTGTCTTGCCAGGAATAAGAGGTTTTGTCCCTGCCCTAGTGGAGTTCACTGTCTGGTAGGAAAAACAGTGATAAAGAGGAAATCCAAGGGTGGTGTCATCAAGGTAAAGACTTGGCACAGTAAGCAGCAGCGGGGATACCAAATAAGAAGGAATGGTCAGGGAGGCTCCTGAGGATGTCATAGTTAAACTGAGGCCCGAAGGGTGAGAATTATCTGATAAAGAGCTGTTAGATTGTCATCTAAAACCAAGGAGGTAGGAGTGAATTTGGCCCCCAATTCGGCCCCCACAGCTTCTCCAATCCAGAGGAAACAGACTAAGGAGTTGGCAAGCTCCCCTCAGAGATGCTGTGTAGAGCCTAGAGGGCTCCTCTGTGGCAGTGACACAGGACAAGGATCTGTCTCCTGGAGAGAAGGGGAAGGCAGTGGGGCACTGGGGCTGCTTGTCCTGGGAGGGCCTCCCCACCCCTCTCGTGCCCAACCCAAATCTCAGTACAGTACCACACTCCTGCCAGCCCCGTGTGTTGGGAGAACAAGGAGATGAGTCCTGAATTGTGTGTGACAGTAGGCGGCAAAATTACCACCATTCTTCACCAGTTCCATGGTGGCGAGGGGAAGAAATAAAGACCAACTCCATGAGTAAAAGGGGTTGTAACACGCAGTAACTGGCCACTGCATATCAGGGGTAGTCAGGTGTTTAGAACCTGCCCAAGTCTCTAAGACTGAGAGGGAAGAGCAAGGAGAATTCTGCTTCTGATGAAATAGGGAGCAGACCATGGATTCCCTTCTTCTTCCAAAGCTGGAATGTCAGGGATCAGTGGTTCTCAGCCCTGGATGCCCATTCGAATCACCTAGAAGACTTTTTTGAAGCACCAGCGCCCTGCCCCCAGCGCTCCTGGTATAGTCAGTCAAGATCTAGTGCTGTCCGCATGGAGAACCACAGCTAAAAGCAACAGAAGGGGCTGAAGCCAATACAGAGAAATGCCAGGGCATCCTGAGGGACCACTGGAATAAGGTTCAACTTAAGGAACATTCTCTAAGATATTGTCAAACTTCCCAGCAAATTAGGATCACCTGGGTGCTTGAAACGTGGATTCTCAGTCTCCACTCCAAAAGGGTCTGGCTGCATTCATCTTAAATGGGGTCCAGGAATGTGCACCATGAATAAACTCTCAAGTGGATTGGGGAAAACAAATGGAACGGGGGAAAAACTATTTGGGGAAAGTGCTAAATACCCAGATTGCTACCCGGTATCACCACTAACAACGGAACCTCCACTTGAGTGTTGAGAGTTTGGGGGAGGTCAGCACCTGGGCAGAGGAAACAGCTGGGTAGGCATCATCCTGGAGTCTTTGGTTTTGGAAACTAAAACCAGATGAACAGAGTGTGTCTGGTGAGAGTGAGGCGCAGCTTGAAAACTGGAACAATTGATTCCTGGTGGGCAGAAAAGGGCCGTGTTTTGGAGGTGGAGATGAGAACTTCAGAAAGATGGAGTGAGGTCAAGGGGGAGAGGGTGTGAAAACTCCCGCTTTCACCTCGTTGTGGTTGTACGTGGGAGGGGAGGGAGAAAGGGAAGACTTTGGTCCTTGAAAGTCAGAAGTGAACCAACTTTGAGCAGTCATGTTTTATGGGCAATTTAGATTCGTTTAATCACGGTAATTACCAGGGCAATATGTGAGTAAATTAGCACCCATTTCCAATTATATAAAAGCAACTGAGGCTCAGAGAAGGGCCCCGACTTGCCCAGCACCACACTGCCGGGGCAGGGTGGCACCCACAGGTCTTGAGCACGGACGTGGCTTGACTTCCAGACCAGCACTCACTCCATCACTGCAGCCCCTCCCAACAACAACAGAGGGAATTTGGCACCATCACTGTAGGAAAGGAAACAGGGACTGAACTCCATTAAAAAATTCGTCAGAAGAGAACACCCAGGTTAGGATAGACTAGGAAAAGTCAATGGAACTACAACTGGAAAAAATGAACTGAGGGACTTTCTTCCTTCCACAAGCAATTGAGTGCTTAATATATACCAGGCTCTCTCCTAAACTCTGTGGACACACAAGTGAACAAGAAAAGCAGAGTTCTTGACTTTGTTAAGTTTACATCTAGACCAGGATGGCAAGTCAATGACCTTCGTGCCTTTGTTTCCCCTCCCTGCACCCCTGACAGACATTACTAATCAACCACAGCATCATTGCCCTTCAATTCTTTTCAGGCTGCTGCTGCCAATCACCTGAGGGCAGGCATGTGAGATGAAAGCTCTTTGCCATCCAATTTGGACTTTAGGGTTCTGACGAGGACTTTCTGAGTACCTACCAGATGTCAAACACTCTAGGAACTTGTGACGTGTGGTGTCCCGTGTAATAGACGAGGAGACCGCTGCCCAGAGAAGACCGTGCTAACAGGACTCTGTAAAGACCCAGGTCTGCTGTATGGAGACTTTCATCAGTGCCCAGAGCACAGGAGCAGGCATTTCTGGGGGTTTTCTTCAGCTTTATGGACGTATAATTGACAAATAAAACTATAAAATATTTAAAGGGTACTTCGTGGCGATTTGATAGATGTATCCAATGTGAAAGGATTCCCACCATCTAGTTAATAACATATTCGTCACCTTTTTTATTTTATTTATCTACTCATTTATTTTTCGGGTGATAACATGGAAGTTCCACTCTCCGTAAATTTCAATAACAGAATACAGGGTTTTCCATTAGATCCTCAGACGTTATTCATCTTGCAGCTGAAACTTTGTGCCCCTTTGCCAGCTGCACCCTATTGTCCCCACCCCCGGCAGGAGTTTTGAAAGCGTTTCAGAAATCTGTTGTTGAGAATCTCTGCTCAGCAGGCTCAGCGGGAGCCCTGAGGCCACGGCATGGTGTGCCAGTCTGTGCTTCCTCCCATCCCCTGCCTGCGCCATGACCTCCTGCCTTTCTGGTCCCACACTCTTCCGAGCATCTTCAGGAGGCGCGGCGTGGGAAGGAAACTGTGGCTCCACCCCTGCTGCGTCCACCCAACGCGGAGAAGAGGCCCTCGCGATCGCGATCGGGCTGGGCCTGAGGCCTCCCCAGTCGCTCAGCCTCCGTGCCTCCCCCCATGCCGGCCATCCCTGAACAAGGGTCCTCACGCTGTGCTGCATGTCAGGGTCACCTGTGAAGCTTGAAAACTGCCACTGAGGCCAAATGCATCAGACCCTCCTGGGACCCTGCATCAATGGTTTCAAAGCTCCTCGAGTGATTCTAGCATGCCAAGTGGAAGACCACTGTCCAAAACTGCCCGGCCACCTCCCCTTCACCGGTCCTGGCAGCCACGTGCTCAGAGTCGAGTCAGCTCTGTGAGGTGATGTCCGAGGTGGAGACAGGCAGCCAGCCTGCCAGCTGCTCGCCCTCCAAACCCCAACCCCTGCCGGGCTCAGCACCGAGCCAGGCCAGGCCTGCTCCCCAAGGCGCTGGGTCCTCCAAATAAAAACAGGCGGCCAGAGTTCAGGGCCCGCTGGCGTTCTCCCAGTAAGCACCTTTCGTTCCAGGCTCAGAGCTGTTAATTAAAGAGCCGTGATTAATGAGGAAGCGCTCCTGGTCCCCATCTAGGATGAGAGGTCCTGGGGATGCTGACTTTGCTGGAGGAACCTGCAGTCAGATTCCAACTGGAGCTATTTATAGTTTGGGCCCTGTAGGCTTGGGAGGAAGGGGCCCCTCCTCCTCC